>CM024241.1:14066018-14119382 GCA_013421045.1 Propylea japonica | reverse complement strand
GCAAAATTTGCTAATGATCGAGGCATTTCGAAATTGGAAAAATAATCCGACTCAAAAATCGGAAATTGCGGACATTTTGCAAAACGATAGCACGCTGTTCCCTTAGAAACAAGCGCGAAAAAGCTGCAGAGAAATTATTAGGAATTTTTGATTGAAATACATTTTCATTTTGCACAAGACTTACATTTGACATAATAAATTTCTATCTATCTATGTTCCAGTAAAGTTTTGACATTTCTTATCTCGTAGTGCTTCTGAATACTTTGTGAAAGGTTTCCATGATGATTGCACATTAAAACAGTATAAATTGAGCATAATAGTTATTTAATCAACTAGGTTATTAAAGACAGCGATTAATGGTCAAGATATTTTAAATAATTTGATAGTTCGAGACCATTAGTTGCTCGATTAATAACCGAGTTGATTACAAGATTTTTCCGACGATCTTAATATGAATTGTGTATGATTCTTGATTGAAATACATTTTTCATCTGCGCAAGACATACATTTGTCAAAATGAAATTTCTATGTATTTATGTTCCAGTAGAGTTTTGACATTTCTCGTAGTGCTTCTGAATACTTGTGAACGGTTGCAATGAGGATTGCACATTAAAAAAAAGCCAAAAAATTGAGCATTAATGGGTCATTAATGATCAATTTCGTACACATTAAAAGCACCTTTTATTTCGAGGTCGGCGGAAAAGGGTTATTAATGATCAATTTCGTACACTCAAAATCACATTTTATTTTGAGATCGACAGAAAAATCATTAAACCGAAACATTGTTTGCGAAAATCGCAAAACGAAATTAGTTCAATGACGAAGACTTCTCACTAATAAATAACTTTTGAAACTGTCGCCTGATTAATACACAAATTTCATGAGACCGCCAAAACCGCAATATTAAACATCAAAGTCCTGAACCTATAAATTAACATCTCGCTCTAATAATTATTACCTATGTGATGTGTAAACACTAAACTGAGGTTTGTGGGTGGGTTTTTAAGAGTTAAGCGCCTACATTACATAGGAAGGACAACAAACAGTGTCACTGTTCATTTGTTTGACACTTTGACAACAAATGAAGTTGGGTAATGGGAATGTGCACGCGGTGATCGCTATCTGAATCTAATTAAGCCCTTGTGGATATGTTCACGTTTCTATCTCCCAGAGATGA
Organism: Propylea japonica; assembly: GCA_013421045.1. Taxonomy (NCBI): domain Eukaryota; kingdom Metazoa; phylum Arthropoda; class Insecta; order Coleoptera; family Coccinellidae; genus Propylea; species Propylea japonica. The sequence continues at coordinate 14,118,205 of CM024241.1, read as the reverse complement.
CGTAGGTACATCGTTAATAGGAGATTATTGATCGGAATGCAAGTAACTGATGTGTTTTGGTGTTTTAAGGTCAAATATGGAAGGATATCGGTTTGTACCTAGAGGTTTTTGAGATGAATGATGAATAGGTAGCAATTTGAGCCCCAAGTAGGTGCTTTGAGCGCTCGTTCATTGGTGGAGCAATAATGAATATATTACATCGAAAAGTTTTGTATAGGACTTGAGATCATGTTAAGTTTATGAATAATATTCGGGAAATCATTCAAAAACTGAAATATACAGGGTGCCCGCCAGGCCCGGAGAATTGGTGTGGGAAATCCTCGGATTCAGATAGAACATAAAAAATGAAGATGACAAGTTCCCATATTTTTTTTCATAGCGGCCCTCCCTACTAAGTTACTATCTCCTAAATGAAATCAATTTTAGTGGAATAAGTTTCAAACTACTCGATATAATTTGATGAAATTTAATATGATTAATAGTATAAGGAACATCTTAAATCACCGCACTCAAATTTCAATTAGCTTGTTCAGTTTACCAGGGGCGGACTGGGTTGTACATTTCAATGCTTACTTTTTTTAACACCCTGTATGATAAGGTGCTCAAAAACAACAATTTGGACACCTGAACATTGAGCTAAAGAAAAGGGTACCTACTGTTGTTCAGTGTCGATAAAAATGAACCGTTTTTTCGAAAAAAAAAAATAATGAAAGAAGTAAGTAATTGAATTTATCCACTGAAATAAATTTCCAGTGTCGTCATTTAGGATGTCTTATCTTCGTAGGGAGGGCCACTAGTAAAAAAAATATGGAACTTGTCATCTTATTTTTTATATTCTATCTGAATCCGAGAGATTTCCTTCATTTACTGGGACACCCTTCATAAAAACTTGAAAATTAAAAAAAATTGATTCTGTGGTTCTGATGATGCTAACTTCTTGAATTTTGCACGAACATTCAGTATATTAATCTTCAGTCACAAAATAAATTTCACTCGGATCGGATATATTGTTATGGAAAAAAAGGAAGTTTTTTCTTTCCAAAATTCCAATTGAATTTTCTATGGTCCTGTTGAAACTATGCTCACAAAATTTTGCATGGGACTTACTTTGAGCATCTTGCATGTGACCACAGAATTTCAATTCAATTGGTTTCGTTTTGTCTGAGATATTGAGGAACAAAAATTTTGAATGGCCATCCTGTACGATTTGACTGGTTATCGAACTCAATCTCGACATTTGGAAACCGAACCTGAAAATCTCAAGTCTCCAAGGATAATCCCTTCGAAAGTTATGTGCTGACGGACATAATTGAATTTGACCACGAATTCGTCATCAGGGAGTCTGGCCTTATCGTTTGAGACCATTTTCGGCTCAAAATTCGAAAATAACATACATTTGGAAAAAAACGATATAGCACTAGCTCGTTTAAGTAGAAAGCGCTCAAAAAGGTTTATAGAAATATTAGAGCGCTTGTATCTCTCTAGATCTAGAAAGATTTCCTATATATATTTGTGCGAATTCCTATCCCAAAGATACTTATTGCAACATTTGCAACAAACACAAATAAACTGTACCTTATTGGAATACGTGGCATATATTAAAGCTAGATATCAGTAAATATTTTCACACTTCAGTGATTAGATAGTAGCTGGACCATGATGAGAAAAACTGAATTTTTAATTCGATTGTATTTCTCGGTAGGTTCCCATAAAATCGGGAATAATTCCCTCATTAAAATAGGTATGCTGCAATTCAGCTGACGTTTCAGAAATTATTACTAAATTTACCAACACCAAGTTTTGCCGTAATGCTTAGTAGACAAGAAAAAATAAACTGGAGAATATTGCGATAGCCTCGTGTACAGGGTGGGCAAGTTCGTTTGTCTTATGAGAAATGGTCTTACAAAATTTCTCGAATATCAAACCATATATGGCATGGTATTTCACAGTATAAGCAGAGAAAAATGATTATATGGGGTACCATACATTATGAAGTACCTAGGCTGCTAAACCTAGGGTTTGTTGAAAGAATACCGGAAATATTGTTACATCGGAATTTCTTCTATATTGAAACAAATTTTTCTCTTTCCCTTTATCTGATTTGTCATCTTGAAATTGCACCTGACTGTCAATCGTACTCTGTTATAAAGATCAACGACTTTGTAATATGAAATAACCCTTCACAAGTCCTCCACGCAATTAATTCCTTCATTTTCATCACCAAAAGATTATTTCATTTCAATATAACGAACAGAAATGCTTATTTATTGCATTAGCATATAATATTACCCAGCTCTCAGTATGAAAATGGTTAACCTTGACTTTCAGATCGACCCTATTAAATGCTACGAACATGAAATTCCAATAAAATCTTGAGATAATTGACTACACTCAAGTTTTCCTGGATAAAATCATTTGGTTTCATATATGAAACGTTCACATTTCTCGTATTTGAATTTGCCGCCATCTAATGTGATTTGTCAAATAACGCTTCCTTAACAACGGTTTCCGCCTATCACTTCGGTTCTTTTCATTGTAGTGTAGAATTTTTTGACAGTTAGTGTTGATTCACCTTTGATATCAGTTTTCCTATTCCAAATATACAATGGTAAGCTTATTTCGAACAAAACATCAAAGGAATTTATGTAAACTTATTTTTGTATAATTTTACAAGGCAATTATACCGAAGATCAGATGGCGGGTGAGTTGTTTATCTTGTAAGAAGTAGGCTAGGAATGCCCCACCTTGAATTTTATCGCATTATTATACTTGCAATTTGTTTCACTCTATTTCTCCCGATCTTCATGTTTGTTTAGCATTCATTCAATATCATGCTTGTTAAACAAAACTTTTGATCCAACTGTGAACTGGGAAGAAACACTGTGAAATGATGAGGTAGGCCAGTTAAAACTGTTGCAATGATTCATACCGTTGATTTTGTCCATTTATGGTATGATTTTGAAAGTAACTCAATGTAATTCGTTATTGCTGCAATCAACACAGCAGATGTTCATAAGCATTCATATAGGTAGCACACAAGCTTGAACTTTTTTCCGTAATGTATCTGTACGAACCCCCAAGTAAACTTACATTAACTTCAGTTGAAGGTAGTGCATTAAACTGTGTCTTCTTCATGTAATTAGTATAATTGTTATTTTTCTTAGAATTCCAAGAAGCTTTTCAACTATTCGATAACCGTGGAGATGGTAAAATTCATGTGAGTCAGATTGGTGATGCTTTGAGGGCACTAGGACAAAATCCAACAGAATCAGATGTGAAAAGTACACACATCAGCACAAACCTGATGAAAGAGTTTCATTCGAGGTCTTTCTACCCATATACCAAGTAAGTAATCATTAAATTCCTGGAATTTGATTCGACCATCGTCAAATAATGATGATTCAGTATGACATATCTTTAAGTAAATGTGGCATTTCACATGATAAATCATAGGTATAATGATAATAAACTTTATTTTTCTGATTAAATTTCAAATATTGATGAATTGGATTGGTAAAGAGAATATTCCTTTCAGCAATCTCAAAGTCACGAAGCGCAGAAACAGCTGAAGATTTCATCGAAGGACTGAGGCATTTTGATAAGGATGGCAATGGTTACATTAGTTCAGCTGAATGAGACATCTTCTAACCACACGGAGAGAAGCTCACCGATGATGAGGTAGGAAAAGTTTCTGTAGTTTCTTCATTCAAAACTTATCCGATAATATGAATACTGAAAATTTATCAAGGAAATCTTTTGAACAACTAGCAAAGAATAATGGATTGCTCGAAAAACTTTCGGAAAAAATGCATGTTGATGTAAAGTCCAGAATTTTTTTTTCGTATCGAGTTGTTTGAACAAATTTGAGTATTATACATGACTTAGGCTTAAAACGTTGTTGTAAATGTTTCTTTGATCGATAGAGTACGTAAATTATTTGGGTCAATAAGAATTGGGTAAATATTTGAAATTCAGGATTACTGAATAACGTTAGTGAAACCAACAGTCGGTCTGTCTAGTTTAGAGATATGGCCCCTAAATTCCAAAACTACTAGTATTGTTTTTTTCCCACTGCAACTGAGATTAACTTCAGTTCAAAATTCGAATTATGACAGTAGTTTCTCAGTTAATCTCAATTGAAGTGGGTAAAAAGAATATTATTATTATTCCATCTTCACGTCACTTTTTTCAGTATAAAAACACAGACTTTCTGCTCCATGTTAGTCTATAAATTACTTCGAACATTCACATAACGATTCGATCAGTTTCATTTAAGGTATATTCAGTAATTGATTGTAAAAAATCAAAATTAGAATTACCACATATCCACAAAATCTAGGAAAAGCCCGCCGTTCTTCATGGTAAGTTTGGCAACACCGCTCCGTCCTTCCGCGAGTGACATCAAATGATGGCAGGCTTCGCGTGAAGGCATCGAGTCATATTCGCGCAAAAAGAATCTGCGGCAGTGCCAAACTACCATTAAAAACGGAGGGTTTTCCTTGGAATTTGTGAATATGTGGAACCTCTAGAATTTCGAAGTTTTGGCATTAATTATTGAATATAACTGAAATGAAACTAGTCGAAGTATTATGTGAATGTTCGAAGGTAATTTATATACTAAAATGGAGCAGTATTTCTGTGTTTTCATAGTGAAAAAAGTGACGTGAAGATGGAAATCTCAGGTATTACATCTTCAATTGAAATCGATTATTTTTTATTTTAGGTGGAACAATTACTTCAGGGCCAGAGGATTTCTCAAGGGAACGTCAATTATGAAGAATTCGTAAAATTAGTAATGTCTGGTTAAAGCCTTCAGATGCTTTATACGTAAAAATTTTGACCTAAAAATTAACGGTTAATGATAAACTGCATTTAATAGGTTTATGAATGAAGTGTGGATGATTTTAAGGTTACTTTGAATTTTATTTTGAGCTATTTCCTTCAATATTATTTATATCGTTAGTGCCTTCATTCCAATTTCTATGTATTTTGAATTTTTTGATACTATTGTCATCTATTATGTTTGGAGGTCAGTAATTGACAAATTTATTTATTTTTATCATGATATGTAATAAGGTTGTATAAAGTTCTTTGAATAGGAATTTGTTTATTTCTTTTTTGCACTTTAGTGGGTATTTGTTGTCAATTATTTGTGTGGATAGATATAGGGAATATTTATCAAAGCAAATAATTGGCTTGCTGAACCTGCTGTTTATAAACATTAACCTCAGATCAATAAGAAAAAATAGTCAGTAAACAGAGGCAGAAATAGGGAAAGATCTCTATGTTCATTTACTACTAAAAAATTTCCGAAATTCTGCATTATTAGCAAGACATCTGAAAAACATGATTGTTTACAAACAAGTAACATTCCAGAGTTGAGTATGGGTACTAGGTATTAACATTGTTTAATTAAACAATGGTATTGATTTATTTATATTTTCTTACTCTGTAAACCTATGACTGGTAAGATAATACCTGTATTCTTTTTACCCATTCAATTTTCAACTGAGATTAACTGAGAAACTTCTGTCATAATTCGAATTTTGACCTGAACTGTCAGCAGTGTCCTCAGATCAACAAAAATTTCATTGATCTGAGGCATTGTCTCAGTTGAAACGGACAAAAAAGAATGCGGGTAATGTATCGTCGCTAATAACCACAAGATGGATGCTTTTTATTTCTCAAAAAAATCCTAATGATCTCAGTTTATATTTTTAAAGAAGTTATATTTATTTCGTTTCAATTACCCTAAAAATAGCCCTACTGCCATCATTTTTTATTGAATTGTCAAATTCCAAAACAAAAACGAATATCGGCTTCGTAAATCTGACCTCTAATTCTTTCCATTCATTTTTTATTGAGATTCTTTTACTCAATGCAGAATAAAAGAATCATATAAAGTTTAATGGTTACTCAGATCTTCACCAGATGGCGTATCCCTCAGCTTGATTTGCCTATTTAGCCTATTCGTTTTGAGTTATTTCGTGCTCCTGAGTAACTCAAAAGCTCGAAATACGGCTTGCCATTGGCTGCGCACAAGCACTGGAACAGCTCAGGAGCACGAAACTCTCAAAGCGAATACTGTAATAGTCTGAAACTTGTTTCGACAGTACCAATAAATGACAGATGGCGTTAATCTCAAGAATTACTCATTAGTCAGGAATACTAAAACTTAAAAAATTGGGTATCAGCCTTTTTGCCGAGAACCCAATTCTTCAAGTTTTAATATTTAGATGCGGCTCCTTTTCACATTCAGTCTGGATTTTTATATGTAGTTACTCGCATCATATAGTCAACATTTCATTCTCCATATAACGAAATATTCAAAGAACATCACTCTTTGAATGGGTATTGGTAAGAAGTTATAAAGGTGGGTTTTTCCCGAAATTTTGCCGGACGTACGTCATAAATCCCGACGTTACACCAAATCATTACGACGGGCAGAGACATCCTTCTGAAACAGTTCTAAATACACCCCTGGCTGTTTGGAATCTAACCATTACGCTAGTGTTGAAGTTGTGCGAAAATGTCTAAAAGGAAATGCTTAAATGATAAACTTAAATTTATCAGTGAAGTCGACCGCGACATTGCCGACTATAGAAACAAATTTTCTGTATAACGAAATTTCTTTGAAACGAATTTTTTGCGGATTTAGTGCTTTCGTTATAGAGAAGTTCCACTATACTTTGACCTAATTTTGTAGAGTATGAGATGAAACTACTTCAAAGAGAATTTTTTCTGCCGAAACAAATGGACCAGAAAGTGTGATGTAGGTACTTAAGGGGTAGGTAACATCTGCGAAATTGCTATTCAATTTTCGACGTCGTTTTAATATCCTGGCATATCCATCATCCTGCTTTATTAAAGGGAGAATTGATGACATAGTCGTTTACTTCTTGGTAAGTAGCAGATGTAATTCTCTGGAAAGGTTGAGAATAATTTCCATTTATATTGCTTATTGTTGACGAGCACCTTTAATAAAAGTGTCAGTGCAACATCAAGTTTTGACTTTGTGAAGGTGCGATATTAGATAGGGAGTTTTCGAAGAAAATTACTTATTCACTGGTGGAGGAGCAGGCCTGGATAGAATGAATATAGTTTCTAGTGCCCTGAAAAGTGAGGATTTTGAGTCATAATTCTGTGAATGAGCATTCTTGATGATTAATGTCATCGACAGTGATCATATTTTCTGAGAAACCCTATAAAGGGTTTTCCAATAAGAGGTGTTATTTTGAATAGCCCGCTATTTCGGTAGATATTACGTTTGAAGCTATCATTTTTTGACATTTGAGAAGTAGAAACTACGCCATTAATAAAAATGGAACAATACACGCTTCAAGAATTAAAATTCACCAAAAAAATGGTAAAAATTTGCAGGAGACGGTTCGTAAAACTCAAAAATTTTTTCGGACGTCGTGAAGATTCTTGTCGGACCGCAATAAAGAAATTGGTGGAAAATTCGAGGTATTGGGACGAGTTGATGTGAAGTGATGTCGAGAATAAACCCGTGCATGTCGCCCAAGAACAGCCGAGAATATTGCTGTTGTAGCCGAAAGTGTTGAAGAAAAACCTAGGTTTGTCCATTCCTCGTCGTTTCTTGAAATTAGGCATTCCACAAACGTTTTATGGCCGAAATTGGATAGTATTGAAATTCTTTTAAACTATGGTATTGGTCTGGACAACGTTTACTTTCAACAAGACGGCGCTACGTGCCACACAAGCAACGAAATCATTGATCTTTTGCGGCAAAAGATTCCGGACCGTGTTATCTCTCGAAGAGGTGATCACAATTGGCCACCGAGATCTTGTGATTTAACACCTTGCGACTTCTTCCTTTGGGGCCACGTGAAAGAGAAGGTCTACGCCCAATAGGCCAGCGTCGATTCAAGATCTCAAAGATGGAATTCGTGAGGCTATCGAGGACATAGGACAGCCAGTTTGCGATTTGGTTATGGAAAATTTCATTATAAGGATATGGTCCTGTAAGCGTGGTCGTGGTGGTCATTTGCCTGATGTTATTTTCCACTATTAACGGCATAGCTTCTTCTTTATAATGAAATAAACACCCGATCATCATATTAAAAATGGCATTTCTCTTGGAATCTCGAAATAACATCTCTTATTGGAAAACCCTTCAGGTACCTATGGTCTCTGTTAACTCACCATTTATATTCCGTCTTCATAGTCCATACTACGTCATACATGGGCAAGAAGAAACTAAACTAGAAAATTCAAGAAAACCCTGACGTTGAGTCAGTGATTTTCGCGCGCTTATTCATATTGGTAAAACCATTAATCCAATTTGAATATCTTGAAAACTATAAATTTCATTCTATTCAGTTATGAATTTAATTAATTTTCATTGTTCTAAAGACTTGAGAGATTTTCAGGATAGGTTCGGTATCTAAAAGAAGCGGTTGAGTTCGTTTACCAGCAAAATCGTACTGGGTGTTCCATGAAACATTGCCATTTAAAATTTTTGTTCGTCAATATCCCATACAAAACAAAACCGTTCTAAATGTAATATTGCTGCCATAGTGTTAACAGAACCTTAAAAAATTCAATCAATCAATCAATTTTTCAATTTTGAAAAGAAAATCCTCATTTTTCCATAACAAAATAATATCCGATTTGAGTGAATTTTTTTTCCTCATACATGAAGGATCGCAGAATTAATTTTTTTTTCTGAATTATCCATTTTTTCGAATGTTTAAGAATTTGCCTATTCGATCAAACTTGAATTTTGCAGTGAAATGTTCAATAAAAATTCAAAGCAAAAAATGTGCGTTAATACAATCATCATGCTAGTTTTCTAAAGGATTGTGAAATTAGAACCATGGAATTTTGATGTTTTCGGCAGTTAATCAATTAATTCAATATTTAGCATTTTGAGCTGATGAGAATTTTTTTTCAGAAATTTGGTATCAATCTCAAGTCTTATACAAAATTTTGACTCCACCAATGAACAGACTCTCAAAAGCACCTGCTCAGGATTTAACTTAAGTTTTTAACCCAAGAATATACCTACAGTGGAACTTCCCTATAACGAAATCGCTAAATACGCGAAAAAATTTCGTTGTACAGAAAAAAGGTTCTTTTTAACATGTAGGTAATTTGAATTCAGGTTGCAATGTCTTGAACGAAATTCGTTATACAGATGTTCGCTATAGGGAAGTTCCACTGTATCTTCGGAAGAAAAATACCCAACGCTCAAATTACCTCATTAGTCGCAGCGCAGTAAGGTAATCATCATTGAACGAATGAACCCCAATCTAAGCAAATCACCAGAATATTTTCGGCTAAGCATCTCTCACGGCCCTCCTCCGTCTGTACGTCGCTCTGTGTGGTTTTCCAGTCTCCAGAGTATCCAGAATATCCAGAAATTCCCGACGCTCAGTCTGATGCTGCACTCGGGGTTGCTAGCAGGTCGACCGACGCAATTTCGTCACAGAGCGGGATAAGCGCACTCATCAGATCGCGATGAAAAATTAATTCTTTTTCTTTTTTTCACGGCGATTGTAACGTTGTTGGAGTTATGTGAATTGTCTTGTTGAAATTCACTTTAGAGGTGTAGGAGAACTGTAACAGTGCACCATGAAGTGGATTTTCTGGATTTTGCTGATAGCGTTTTTTGACTCTTTTGTTCAAGGTATTTCTTGTTGAGTTTATGAGAAAATATTCTACAATTTTATTTTCATTATTATTGGTACATATTCGATGTATTTGAATAAAGTTCAGCATTTTCAATATATTTTTAGGAATTACTGGGATGAACATAATATACACTTTTGTCGGTGATGAAAACTTGATCGTTTTTGATTGATTTACTTCTTTTTATGTTATGTGAATCTTCATTCACATTTTGTCCCTAATATCAATGAAAATCTGCATGATCATTCACTTCACCAATTAACATCCTCAAACTTGATTTCATTTAAGTTTTTCATTGAAATGTTAAATTGTTTTTCGATATTACGATATACCTTTCAATGGATGTAGGTATTAACACAACACTCACAAATTTTTGCGTAATGCTTCGAATTGGGATTGGACATTTCACTGCAAAATTTCAGCTTGATCAAATTGACAAATTCTGAAATATTCGAAAAACTTAATAATATTGAAAAAAACTAAATTTTATGGTTCTGATTATGCCTGAAATCTCGCATGAACATTCAGTATAAGGAATATTCAGCTTCACAATGAATTTCAGTCGAATCGGATATTAAATTGTGGAAAATATAAGAAAGTTTTTTTTCAATAATACGATTGATATTTCTATGGTTCTGTCAACACTATGATCACAGAATTTCTTACGAGGTTTCTTATGAGTATCTTGCATGTAACCGCAAAAAATGAGGAACAAAAAATTTTGAATGGCCTTATATTTTATGGAATACCTTGTACATTTGTAGAAACTGAACCTACCCTGAAAATTTCAAGGTTCTAGGACAATCCTTTCGAGATTTGTCGTGTTTACGGAAGGCCTTACGTACAGAATTGAATTTGACTATGAATTCATCATCAGTGGAGTCGAACTTTATCGTTTGAGACCAGTTTCGACACAAAATTTGAAAAAATACATATATTTGGGCAAAACAATATAGCACTCATTCTAGTAGATATAGAAAAGTGAATTTTTCAAAGAACTTTTGAAGAATCTCAATGCCTTCTCCACTCATATAATATATAAATTACTCTGAACTAAATTGAACACAAATTGAAGTAAAAGGACCACCAATATAAACTGAACCATTAAAGCAGTCGATGCAAAATAAATATAAACTTCAAAGAAAGCAAGGGAAATGCTGAACAATATTCATCCCCTCTGAATAAATAATTCATCTGAAATTTTCCCTTCATCTATACTCGTGTGCGACGGCTTTTACTCATCTGAAATGAGGAAAAACAGAAGGTTTTCCCTTCGTTTCAACGCTGGAAAAACCGATAGTTAGTCGGCGGAAGTTCCAAAATCTAGTTTCATTCCATATACCGTTAGAGTTAGAAGCCATAATATTGATGTAGGCTTCTAATGCAAGAAGCAAAAATGATGTAAATTGCCCGAATAATATTTCAATAAATGTTCCATCATCAAGAATTAAAGTAAAAAGGACCATCGAATAAACTGAACAATTTGAAGGAATAAAAAAAAATAAAAACACCGAAAAAATGGGAGAAATGCTGAAAAATATTCCTAACTTGTGAAAATTATTAATTTTGAATAAAAGATGCTTTAACAAGAATAAATCGAAATAATTTAATATTAGGCACAAATTATTGAAGTAGGAAGAACATCAACATAAACTAAACAATAAAGGCAATGAAAAGCCCGAATAACTTTCGATGAAAAATAAATATAAACTTCAAAGGAACAAGAAATAATGCTGAACAATATTCATCCCCTCTGAATAAATAATTCATCTGAAATTTTCCTCGTGTGCGACGGCCTTTTCGCATCCCAAATGATGTAGATCAGAAGGATAACAGAAGGTTTTCCCTTCGTTTCAACGCTGGAAAAACCGATGGGTAGTCGGCGGAAATTCCAAAATCTAGTTTCATTCGATACCGTTAGAGTTAGGAGCCATAACATTGATGTAGGCTTCTAATGCAAGAAGCAAAAATGATGGAAATTGCTCAAATAATATTTCAATAAATGTTCCATCACTAAGAATTAAAGTAAAAGAACCATCGAATAAACTGAATAATTTAAAGGACTGATTCTTCAAATTTTCGTTCCAATATAAATATTAAGGTGGTAATTTTTTCGGTTGAAGGAACAATAAAAAACGTAGATCTCAACCGAAAAAATTACCACCTTAAAATTTAAAGGACCATTTCCCTCGTCGTAATTTGCACCAATCAGAAACGCACAATTTTGAATTACAAATGGTTTCTAGGTGCTGTTTGGCAGGACCTGTCAGCAGTTTATTCGCGTTTACCCGCGGCAAAACTTGAAAGTTATTGTCAAATCAATACCTAAACTTAATGCATGCAGAATAATTTGTCTCTCATGAAATAGTCTTGTCAAATACCATTCGGGCATCTAATTTTTCCTGTGAAAAAAATCGAAAAAACACATTGCAAAGTAATATTTTTTACGAAAAGCATTCGTGCAGGTGCAAAAATCCTCGTCTTCGACTCGGATTTTTGTTGCCACCAGCACTCATGCTTCTTGTCAAAATATTACTTAGCAACGTGTTTATTCGATTCTTTTTGGAAGGAGAAAATAATGCTGAACAATATTCATACCCTCTGAATAAATAATTCATCTGAAATTTTCCAAATGATGTAGATCAGAAGGATAACAGAAGGTTTTCTCTTCGTTTCAACGCTGGAAAAACCGATGGGTAGTCGGTGGAAGTTCCAAAATCTTTCATTCGATACCGTTAGAGTTTTCGGGGCCAGGAAATTGATGGAGGCTTCTATCGTATAATTTATCTGGTTTTACAGGCGCCTCAAAAGACCTAATTACGAGAGTCCGATAAAATTGAGGGCGGGAAAACTCATTAACTTTCTTCGGCGGAAAATCGTTTTCTTGATTCGACAAAAAGGTGTCCGAGAATGCGGACAATCAATCTTTGAGGCCGGCTACATTGGGAAAATCAGGTTAAGAAAGCACTGATGTGACATTTCTTTTGCGGTGATCAAAAAGTGTTTACTATTTTTTTATTGACCAGCAAGATACGGATAATGGACAAAGATGTATAGAGTGTTTTACAAGTTGATGAACACTTGTGACAGAACGGATCAATATAGATCACGTATCGGAAGTCAATTTGATGTAGGTATTCCCTTTTAAGAAGTTCTTTTACCATATTTGTGACATTTTCTTCTCATACTTTTTCGTGAAAAAATTTCCACACTTTTCGAAGGACTTGAAATTTTCAGGGTGGGTTAATTGGTTCCTAAATGCCGCGGTCAAGTTCGATAACAAGTTAAATCTTATAGAGTGTTCCATAAAATGAATTTTGCGACCACATACAAAATACTGCCTTAGGTATACCACATTTTGCGAAACTTGAAAAGGAAAACTCTTATATGTATTCCACACACACAATATCCAATTCGAGTGAAATTTAGATATATTAAATATGATGATTCTTTATCTGAATGTTCATGCAAAATTTCAGAAGGATCGCATGATCAGAACCATGGTATCGAATATTTTTCGAAATTATCAATTTTTTTGGATAATAATGAATTCGTCAATTCGATCGTGCTGAAATTCTGCAGTGATGTGTTCATTATTATATTATAATTAATAAGCAGTACGTTTGTGGTAGTTCTTTTAACCATAGAAAAATCGATCGTAATATAAGAGGTGTTATTTTGATATTGAAAAAAATGCCATTTTTCAATATAAATGATCTGATGTTCATTTCATTATAAAGAAGAAGCTATGCCGTTAATAGTGGAAAATAACTTGTATCGTTCCATTTTTATTAATGGCGTAATTTCTACTTGTCAAATGTCAAAAAATGCCAGCTTCAAACGTGACATCTACCGAAATAGCGGTCTATTCAAAATAACACCTTTTATTGGAAAACCCTTTATTACAAATTGCGCCATCTTAACAGAATATCCCACATTTCGCTCTCAAGTGTACGGAAGGCCTAAGAGCCAGTGAAAAGAGCGAGAATCTTATCGAGAACAGACAGTAGTCCACTTGGCAGAGACTTCACAGCCTCCTCATCCTCAAATTGAGGAGGAACGAGCAAATGAAGAGATCGAAAGCCCTGCCTTGAATGGCTCTTTGACAAAAAGCGAAGGAGGTCGAAACTGCGCCTTAATAGGATCTACCTTTTGAATATATTATGTTGTAATTCCCGTTCCAGAAAGAAGAAGGAATAGGATCATTACGCTTCTGATATACCTACTTTAGTTTCGCTCTCGTGGATCTTCAAAGGGACATAAATTTCAGGTCAGGTCTCGTGAAAGATTTAGTAGAGGAAATTTCTCATCTGGCTTAGCAAGATTCCGTCTGAATATTCATGGTGATGAATATTTTGTAAAGTTTAATTTGAAGTGACGTTTCGGCGTGGTAAACGCGACCTGTTTTTCTTTGTTTGGCTTGTAAGATGTAAGAGGTTATACAGGCTGACTTTGGAGAAAACATAACAATAGGCGTTTCCAGAAATAGTTATTTAATCAACTAGGTTATTAAAGACAGCGACTAATGGTCAAGATATTTTAACGCGTGAACAGAGCGAACGCGTTAATGAAGGGTTTTCCAATGAGAGGTGTTATTTTGAATACCCCGCTATTTCGGTAGATGTCATTTTTTGACATATGACAAGTAGAAACTACGCCATTAATAGGAATGGAACGATACAAGCTTCAAGAACTCATTAAAATTATTAAAATTTACTATAAAAATTGTGAAAATTTGGCAGAGACGGTTCGTAAAACTCGAACATTTTGGGTCGTCGTGAAGCACCGCAATAAAAAAATTGGTGGAAAATTCGAGCTGTTGGGACAGGTTAGTGGGGTGAAGAATAAAACCCGTGAACGTCGCTCAAGAACAGCCGAGAATATTATTGCTGTAGCCGAAAGAGTTGAAGAAAACCCAGGTTTGTCCATTCCTTGTCGTTCTTTCGAATTAGACATTCTACAAACGTTTTAATGGCCGAAATTGGATAGTATTGATCTGGACATAGTTTTCTTTCAACAAGACGGCGCTACGTGCCACACAAGCAACGAAACCATTGATCTTTTGCGGGAAAAGTTTCCGGATCATGTTATCTCTCGAAGAGGTGATCACAATTGGCCACCGAGATCTTGTGATTTAATACCTTGCGACTTCTTCCTTTGGGGCCACGTGAAAGAGAAGGTCTACGCCAATAGCTCAGCGTCGATTCAAGACCTCAAATATGAAATTCGTGAGGCTATCGAGGACATAGGGCAGCCACTTTGCGATTTGGTTATGGAAAATTTCATTAAAAGGATATGGTTCTGTAAGCGTGGTCGTGGTGGTCATTTGCCACCATTTTCGGCTTAAAATTCGAAAATTACAGACAATTGGACAGAACGATATAGCATTCGATTAGGTAGAACGAGTGCTCAAAAGGATATCTACATATCCTTATCAATTTACCTAGTGGCGTTTCCATCAAATTGAGAATTGTCTTTTAGATAATGCGATTATGGCAATTGGCAACCTGAGACATTGAAGAAGATCGCCCAAAATATCCCTCAATTTAATAAAATAAAATTGACCTTTGATCCAATATCTTTACATCTAAGCCAAATCATATAACAATTTGTCCACAAGTTATCGCGTATTTTCCTTTCACTTTTTCCGGGAAAACGGTCCAATATCTCCTGGAAAAAGTCCCTCGCGGCAGTAATAACCCCATATCTCAATCAGACGAAACGTGGTGTTACCATAAACCCATCGATTCGTGAAATCGTTTCGGGGACGCCGAGGTTATATCGGAATAAAATATGGCCTTGACCCTTTACATGGAAAGACTAATAAATTGTCGGGGTTGCCTGGAAAATCAAACCCCAGCTTGCTGGTTCAGGGGACGCCTTAAGGCCTTTTATCAGGAAACATTAACGAGCTACGTTGGCTGCCTTATCTCCAGCTGTAGCAGCATAAGGATCTTGCTCCGAAAACGCATTTTCTTGATATGTAAATTTTGTAATGGAGATAAAAAATGACTTGCACTCGATAAGTGATATATGGTTTTTCTTTCTAAAAAGCTTTATAGGTTTTCACTCCCAGTCTCTAAAACAGAAATAATTACAAATTTTTAATTGAGATGAAGTGCTCCTGCCAGAATCTTTGCACAGTTTACTGTTGGGCAACATTTTTTCCAAGACCAATTTGCTGCTGGCAAGTAGGTGCAAAGATTCTCGCAGGAGCACTTCATCTTAATTAAAATTATTTCTGTTTCAGAGACTGAAAACCTATAAAGTTAATGCAGAATCCTCCCAGAATATGTTTCAATCGATATATATCGTTTTGCCGAAATGTCTATCATTCACGAATTTTGAGCCGAAAATGATCTCAAAGGATAGGGTTCGATTCCCTGATGACGAATACGTAGACATATTCAATTCTGTTCGTGAGGCCGCTCGCCGGCCGTGAGCACGAAGGGATTATCTTGACATTTTCAGGGTGAATACGGTTCCCAAATGCCGCGGTTCAGTCCACTAACCAGCTCATCGTACATGGTGTTCCATAAAATATGTCCATTCAAAATTTTTGTTCCTAGAAATCTCCGACAAAACGAAACCAATCGCAACGAAATTTCGCGGCCACATGCAGGATGCTCCTGATAAGCTTCATGAAAAATTTTGTAGCCATAGTGTTAATAGAAACATAGAAAATTCAATTGGAATATTGAAAAGAAGAATCTTTATATTTCCATGACCAAATATCCGATTCGAGTGAAATTTATTTTGTGAATGAAAATTGATATACTAAATGTTCATGCAAAATTTCCAGAGGATCTCATTATTAAAACCATAGAATTCGAATTTTTTCGAATTATTCTTTCTTTTGAATTATACCGAATTTATCGAATTGGTCGAGCTGAAATTTTGCAGTAAAATGTTCAATACCATATCAAAGCAGTACGCGAAAACATGTGGGAGTTGCGTTAATACAACCATAGAAGAGTCTATCGCAATATTGAACAAAATATTCCCATTGAAAAGCTCAAAATTCGTTATATAGAAATTTTGTTATACAGAAAATGTGTTTCCATAGTCGGCAATGTGGCGGTCGACTTCAATGATACATTTAAGTTTATCATTCAAACGTAAGCACTTCTTTTCAGACATTTCCGCACAACTTTCACACTAACGTAATGGTAAGATTGAAACCAAACAGCTAGGGTGTATTTAAAAAACTGTTTCAAAAGGATCTCTCTGCCCGTCGTAAGGATTTAGTTTAAGGTCGGGATTTATTACGTACGTCCGGAAAAATTTCGGAAAAAACCAACCCTTATACCTTCTCACCAATACCCATTCAAAGAGTGATGTTCTTGAATATTTCAAGGTGCAATGTCTTGTACGAAATTCATTATACAGAGAAATTTGTTTCACAGACTTTCTTGCTAGGGAAGTTCCACTGTACTTCATTTTTTGAATAATTTCCAGAATATAATTCCGATCGTGCTGAGATTTTGCATTCATATATTTTGTATAAATTTCGAGATTATATGGCTTTATTGCTGCACTGATAAACGAGCGCTCAAAAGAACCTGCTCGAGGCTTTTCCCAAATTTTCATATCTTAGAGGGAAATTCTCAGAGATGGCTTTAGCTCTAGATTATCAACAGATTGATCGTTAATGTACGTATGGTATCTCAATCTATCTCATTACTATAGTCCGTTCATGAAAGTTTGATCCGTCGGTTGGCCATGGAAATTTGGCATATTCCACTGTGTATATTAAAATTTTAGGTTATGTTGTTTATTTTCTTGATACGCAATGTTGTCAATATTGCATAGAGTTCTCTGATAACTCGGAAGCTCGTCGGACGAGGCCGGGTACATTCGACAACGTTGACTTTATTTTACGTTATGACAGCAAATACTGCCAACTTCAGATAACTAAACAAACGCCTACTACGCGCTCAAACTTTCATGAACGGACTATACACAACGTGAGTAATTTCTGAAAAGATCAAATGATCAAAGATGTTGAGAACTCTCATGATTAAAGAAATTCAGCTTTCAGCTCGTTTCTTGGCAGAATCTAGATGGAACAGTGGCGCAGCCAGGATTTTGTTTTGGGGGGGGCTGAACTGAACAATTTTTGATGATACAACAAATAACGAAAGTTGCAAAAAATTAAAGAAGAAAAAAATAACGAAGAAATCAATCTTTGGGGGGGGCTGCAGCCCCAAAGCCCCCCCCCTAGCTGCGCCAGTGGGATGGAACATATGCTAATCATGGTTTTTGTGCCCGTACAACTCTAACGGCACAATTTCCCAGATGGAAGCCTGAGCCAACTAATTAAGATACGGGCTATTACGGATATAATTGAGCGGGAAATTTAAGCACCCTACAAAAGCTGTCGCCAGTTTGTAGGTCGGAATTTCATCTTGGCCCCGTTTTCTGGATGCATTTTGGTAGTTTGTGCCATTTCCGCAACCCTCATCATGACGGGGTAAACAACACTACTGATGTTACGGTCTCTGCAAACAGTTGCAATTTGGGGATGAAATTTACCGTGTGTTGATACAACTGGTTCATGAAACATAGCTCGCTCAGGGAGTTTATGGTTAGAATCTTTGTCTAAGGTTAGAATAAACCCTTCTGGGGGATGATTATGTGATATATAGGGTGTTTGGAAACTGAAGAATACTTGTGCATATATAAATTTCCCTATGAGGTTTGACTAAGAAATATTTCGTATACAGGTTCAAACTTTTTGAAGAACATAAATATCAGTCGATCTAATAACTCTACGTTCAATACGTTTATGCTTTATATGCTTTCGTTTTTGAGTGCTCCTTCTACTTTATTACTTTTTATTTTGTGAATAAAGACTGATATACTGATTGTTAGTGCAAAATTTCAAAAGGATCCCATCATCAGAATCCTAGAATTAATTCTTTTTCAATATTTATTTCCTACATATTATGTATTTCATTTTCTGAATAGTTTCCAAAATATTATTCCGATTGTGCATATTTTTGTTACTGTATCATAAGTACTTTCATTTTGGTATTGGAATGGGATTAAGAATACGAAAGTCCTAGAAGCTCTGAGTTCAAAGAGCTTTTCCTGCCGGAGGCTGGCTGAAACTTCAAATAATAGAGGAGAAAATGATGGAAATAGCTTGAATAAAATTCCAATACGTGCTCCAATGTTACACGACATTTCATCAACATTCATTTCTCTTCCAATTCCTCGAAACATCCACGCAAAAAACCAGTATAAAAACCACAATTCAACTTCAAGACGGGATCTTTTACTTTCCCAAAGTTTACATCTGCACAAGGCACGTATTCTGCTAACGCATTTCACGGGAGAGAAACAGTCTCCCCCAAAGGGAGGCAGGAGTATTTCGGGCTGTTATTATTCGTAATACACGTACGTATATTGCATTTTTGTGTAGCGGCACTCTCCCCTGAGATAAGGGTGAATAACGGTTATTTGCGGAAAAACTGGGATCTCTATTTATTCTACGCCACTTTATTATGAAAGATGGTTTTTTTCAATATGAGGTCGTTAGAATGAATACAAACGAGAATTTAGGACGTGGAGAAAAAGTCAAGTACAAACTTGGTATTTTCGGCTCGAACTAACCAATTTTTTTCAACTTAATCAACGTTTTTTGTAATGAAGTTTTATCAATCTGAACAAAGTGTAACTACAAGTGCTATAACAACACCACCTTCAACTTATAATACTTTTTTTAAAATGATTTGGCACTTATGTGCCAATATGAATATTATTATAGGAATGGTGTTAATTTCGGTTGAAGGAACGATAAAAAATAAAATCATAGACCTCTATGGCAACGTTTCGGTATTTATTTTTAGCCTGAGGAAGGTTGCCATAGAGGTCTATGATTTGATTTTCCTTCAATCGAAATTAACACCATTCTTAAAAGAATAGAATGGAACTTGAAACATTTTAAGTTAATACTTAGGGTTTTTTGGCCTGAGTAAGGTTGTACATGTAAGAAAGCCATGGAAGAATCCACATATTAGAATCACGAAAATTATAAGTAGCTCATATCTCTTCCTCAAGTCTGGACCATTGTAAGGAGAAATTATACAGGGTGTCCCGGAAAATGTGGGAAATCTCTCGGATTCATAATTCCCATAATTTTTTTCCTAGCGGCCCTCTCTACGGAGATACGATCTCCTGAATGACGCCACTGGAAATTCATTTTAGTGGAGTAAATTTCAATAACTTACTTCTTTCAATATTTTTTTTTCGAAAACGGTTCAATTTATCGACACTGAACAAGAGTACCTTTTCTTCAGCTTAATGTTCAAGGTATCCAAATTTGTTTTTTTTAGCACCTTATCATACATGATGTTAAAAATGTAAGCATTAAAATGTACAACCCAGTCCGCCCTTGGTAAACTGAACAAGCTAATTGAAATTTGAGTGCGGTGATTCAAGAGGGTCTTAATACTTTTAATCATATCAAATTTTCGTCAAATTATATCGAGTAGTTTGAAACTTATTCCACTAAAATGGATTTCCAGTGGCGTCATTTAGGAGGTCGTATCTTCGTAGGGAGGGCCGCTAGGTAAAAAATTATGGGAACTTGTCATCTTCATTTTTTGTGTTCTATCTGAATCCGAGAGATTTCCCACATTTTCCGGGACACCCTGTGTAGTAATATTATGAACTTTTTTAGATGTAAAACACCCATTTTTTCTGACCACATTCTGAGAATATGCAAGGGATATTCTGAGTTACATTTATAGAACCAGAGCATTAAATAATTCCATAGACGCTCAAAGAACAATGTTCCGCTGTCTGCTATGGATTAATTTAAAATAACAACAAAAGGTCCATAATTTCCATACGAAGCCCCCATCCATGAAACAAGTTGTTTATCACATTAATTCCATAGTTTCGAACTAATTTCGCCGCTCTGCTGAAACTAATTTCAGTTTGTCACTGATAAATTCATGTAGATTCATTATTAATACCTCTCGTACACCGATGAGACTACCGCTGATCACTAATTTGTTCCGCTGTTGTTGGGTGGATATTATAGAAGTAGTTACAGTTCTCCTGAGATTATAAGCTAGTAGAGGATGATGAGACTTCAGGAGGTGATCAGCAAGGTACAGGGTTTTTCATTTTCACTATTATTTGACCCCCCCTTCAACTTTCTTACTGAAAGAGATGCAGAAAAATGTTTCATACAAAATTTCACGAAATAGACTGAGGTTTTACAATATGAATTCAAATAATGAAATATATACAGGGTGGGCCAGCATATTGATGGCAACTTTATTTTTTCAAATGTATATTTTCCATATTTGGCTATTCCTTTTTCGAATATGTGACATATGTTGGTCTATCCCTTTCATTCTGAGAACCACGGAGTTTCAAATTTTAAGAACCACCTGACAAGCTCTGTAATCAATTTTCAAGTGGCAGACTGTGTTTACTGAAAATGCCCATCTTAGGAGTTATGATAACGTCAATTGGAATATATACAGGGTGAACAACATATTGAATGCAACTGTCTTGTATATTCTTGCATCTTTTGATAGGCTATTTCCTCCTGATCTCGAATATATATGCGTATGTGGCTGTGTCTCTTCAATTTTCAGAATTTCAAAATTTAGAAATGATGATACCGAATTAAAAAAATGTGAAATACCTGCGAAATTCTTTATATTCGAATAATTTACTTGAAAGTATTCTTTTAAAATGAATACTTAACATTACTTAACCAATAAAAATAATAAACTGTGGTAGTAAGGTATTAATAACATCAACTAAAGAAATTGCTCGAAATGACCACCTTCATTCAATACACATAGTTCATATCGTTGTCTCAAGTTTTCTGAACAACTTGAGACAACGATATGAACTATGTGTATTGAATGAAGGTGGTCATTTCGAGCAATTTCTTTAGTTGATGTTATTAATACCTTACTACCACAGTTTACACGGACATTTGAGTCATCGCAGCCTGCCACATGAAAAGTGATTGCTCAGCTTGCCAGATGGTACTTAATATTTGAAACTCTGTGGTGCTCAGAATAAGAGAGATAGACCAACATATGAAACATATTCGAAACCAGGGAAAAAGAGCTTGCTAAATATGGAAAAATATGCAGGGTGTTTCATTTGAAAAAATTAAGTTGCCATCAATATGTTGGCAACCCTGTATATATTTCAGTTTGTGAAGTCCTATTAAAATATCTCAGTTGATTTCGTGAAACTTTTGTATGAAATATTTTTTTGTATCTCCTTTAGTAACAAAGTTGAAGGGGGGATCAAATTATAGTGAAAACCCTGCACATGAAGGTTTTTTTTTTGTTGTGAGAATTCCTTACACCATTTCTCCAATTATCTGAAACTAGTGATAGAAAAAAGCCCATGCCTTTCCTTCAGATACCTATCGATTGAAATATAATCTAGGAGGATTTTGTCATACAGTTCACAGAAAACAATCGATGACTGCGATCTATTTTAGATTTATAAGTTATCGAAAAATTCATTTGATCGTTCTAAGGCTGGATCTTATTATTGGAGCCCATTTGTTTTGTATATCATCAGATGGTTGACTGATGAGGTTTTCGGTTATCGACATGAAAGCTGCTTCCTCCAATTTTCTACATCTCAGTTTTTCTCCTTTTGATATTATGGAAGCTTCATCTCCTAAAAACTTGTAGTTTTCATTCAAAGCATTTTGCACAAGCTTTGTTGTAATGCTAAACTTTAGGGCCTCTCTTAGATGAAAAAATCTAATAGTATATTATGCAAATATCGTATAATGATAGCTATTATTTGCGAAGGGAAGTTTAGGCCACTCGCCTACGGCTCTTGGCCCAAATCACCGATTGAATAACAGCCATTATACGCGAGTAGCATACTATACTACGACTACTGAATATATTTCTTGATGATTTTAACATTTGGCGACCGCGACTAGACACTTTTATGATAAGCGTGGACAAAGTCAAGTTGACTCATGAGAAATTTTTGGTCATTGTATATTTTGTTATGAAAAAAGCTTTAATTGATATAATGAAAGTAGATTTGGCCCTCGATTGACAAGGTATGCCCATATTTGTTAGTTGGAGTACTTTAGAATACTCAAGAAATACCAATTTAAAGAATATAATATCAAAGCTAAATCTATGAAGCATCTGACAGCAGTGAATTATAATCTCATTTTTCCCTTGTGATTAATGGGTATTATTAAGGCCGAGCACAGAGACGTACAATGGACGGATTTTACAATAGTCGTGGATAAAACTCGTTATTTAAGAGCTGAATATAAAATTTTGTTTCGTTTGCATCATAAAAACTATCATCTTTGAAAACAACTCGTATGTACATCTTGCATTCTCTCCATGCTTCTGTCTTGAAGAGGCTGCAAAAATGAATAATTCATGTTCTATCTTTCCAGGACACAACCATGTCAGATGGAAACGGTCCGCAGGAACAAGCACAACGACTCCAACGCCAGATGACGACGATGACGACTGGGAAGAAGAAGAATCCAGCGAAAATCGATGACGACGGCAAAATATACAAAAATCCGAGAAATTCGCCGTCGACCCTTTGTCCAAGGGACGAAGAACAGCCACATTATTGGTAAGAAAAACTTTTTCCGAGCGGTATTGAAATAGAACAAAAACGGGAAAGTTACTTTTTTATGCGCCGCGGAAACTCTTGTTGAATACTTCCCGGAAATGATTAACTTGACGGGGAGAACTTTCGAAATGAAAGACATTGATATTGGCTCTTAGCAACTTTCAACTTTCTTTTGAGAAGTTGAGGAGAGCTGATTTATTGAAAACACAGCATCTGAGAGAAATTATTCATTACAGGGGCAGAAATGTCTGAGAAAATGTTCCTCTGATGAAGACTGCAAGAGTAAGAAAAAAAAGTGCCTTTGCGATGGAGCTTGTGGGATGTCATGTATCAAACCAGGTTAGTGGATAATTCTTTCATATGACTTTTTTTCAAGTTGTATAAGATTTCAAATTAAATGAAACACTTCTTCAGGGATTACAAAAAGAAAAAAGGTGAGAGGACACTCTTGTGGGAGTGGTTTTAAAAAATTGTTGCCTAACAGTCAAACTAAAAGAGGAAATAAATGAAAAGGATAATGTATCGTTTCGGTGTCTATATCAGACTCTTCTTCAGAAAAACTTGTAAAATCTTTGGAATTGTGTCTTTTTTCGTTTGCAGTTTTATTGACATTGAAAGTTGTCAACACATAGAGATGTTGATTTATTTATTTTTGAAATTTCCTGATGTCATTTCTTTCTTCAATGAAAAAAATCCAAATACGATCTATTCCAACAGAACAATTAGCCAAATTATCTACTTCATCCAACAAAATACATGTGGATTCCTTCATTTTCCTTATATAATTATCAGGTTCCGTCATTAGGATCTTCGTGTGTTAAAGTTCATCATATTATGATCTCCTCTATTTGAACATACATGATCATCGATTTGTGATCTTGTAATGTTCCTTTTTTTGATATTGTTTTTATGTTCGCGTTTTCTTATCTCTAAAGGTGTCTCTCCTGTATAAGATTTTCCACATATACAGGGAATATGGTGACAACAATTTTTTTTTTGTCTCATTTATTGGTTTCGTTCTGGTTAGAATGGATCTCAAATCATTTCGTGTTTTGAAAACAGTTCTTATGTTGAATTTGGTACCAAGTCTTCTCATTTTTTATGAAAGACCAGGAATATAAAGAATGACTTTCAACAAAGGACCCCGCACATTTTGTATGGGAATTGGCTCCCGGTGGATTTGGCTGAAAATTTGATATGATGTTCTATTAATTCTTCTGATCAAATGTCTGAACACTCTGAACAGTCACGAAGCTGAAAAATGCATACTTCTAGGAGTTTTTAGTGATTTTTTATCCATTATGGTTTAGGTATTATGGGAATTGGCTCCCGGTGGATTTGGCTGAAAATTTGATATGATGTTCTACTAATCCTTCTGATCAAATGTCTCCACAGTCACGAAGCTGAAAAATGCATACTTCTAGGAGTTTTTAGCGATTTTTGTATCCATTATGGCTTACGTATTACCGTTCACACAGAAATGGTTGAAAATATTCCGAATTGACAGAATCTGCCTTCAATAATCACGAAATATTCTCAAACATTTCTGTGTGAACGGTAATACGTAAGCCATAATGGATACAAAAAATCGCTAAAAACTCCTATTATAGAAGTATGCATTTTTCAGCTTCGTGACTGTGGAGACATTTGATCAGAAGGATTAGTAGAACATCATATCAAATTTTCAGCCAAATCCACCGGGAGCAAATTCTCATATAAAATGTGCGGGGTCCTTTGATTGTTCTTGATGGTTTTTTGTTTGTCCCTGGAAGTGAAAACCTAAAAAGTCTTCTAGAAAAGCAGAATCCTTCCAGATTATATTTCAATCAATATCAGTAGATTCGCTGTTTCAAAAATATCGAGAAATTCGTTTTTCATTTGAAGGAAGCTCTGTAATTTGGAAATTAGAATCTCAGTCTCCTAAGGTTAAGGTATTCCTGAGACATCAGTGAGAAACCCTATGAGAAGGTACAGCTTATTCTTGTTCTTGTTGATTTTTTCGAGTGTCCTAGGCAGAAATACTTTCGATCGAAAAATATAGAGAAATATAGAACCCTGGAAAGAAACTATCAAGGGCGAGTCAATGTGATCCAATTTTACAGTCAATCTGCTATTGAAGCACTGAACTCCAATATCGTCGACTCAAAACTAATATGGGAGTGCCGAAGAAAACTCAATAAAGTAGGCAATGTTACCCAGGTCTTTTAGTTTGGGTTCCTGGTTACTCAAGAATCGAAAGAAATGAAGAAGCTAACACACTAGACAGAAAGCGAGAGCAAACGCCACCTATTGCCCTTCTGTGGTATAGGCAAATGCACCTATAAGATAGAGTTGTTGGAGAAAACTGAGAGTGAAACACTCTGGAATCTTACGGGTATGGAGAATTCCAAAAAGTTCCTTCGGAACTTTAAAAATGCAGAGTCCATAAAGTATTTGCAAGAATAAGTAACGCCTCCTTACTGGTTTTCTTATAGGACATTGAGGTTGCCTTGGGAAGCATATGATGAGAATTGGACCTTGAGGTCACAGCGAAATGTAACTCCATTAACAATCTACAATCCATACTTGTATCTAATCAATAAATTTCAGTTTTGTAACCCCATCCTCTTACAAATAATTAAACATAAAATAAAACGAACAGCAGATATCAACGTCATTGTCTATCAATCCAATTCAAGCCATCGAAGCGCCTGGAAAAACAACTTCCCAGCACAAACCGAAACTCGATTGTGATGCAAATTCATAAAACCGAGATGAAACCCAACCATAGTCCGTTTAATTGAAACATTGATATTTCTGGCGTCAATTTGCATTCGCCCATTTCGGGATTGCGATAATTCATCTAGCCGTACAGCAATTGCTGCCGAAACGATTCATCCGAATGAAATAATGCTGTTACACTCGGTAGATTTGGCAGAAACTGGCTCGCTCTCCCCTGTGGTGATTTATATTAGCATACGCATTCTCGTTGCACATTTGTTTCGGCACCCGTGGAACCCTGGATGCGATGGAAAAACTACACAATAGCGATAAATGGAAAGGTTTTTGTTTAGTGATCGATAGTGGAAAGCGTTTCGTGCATTTGGTGATGAAATTCAAAAGGGATTGTAGCATTCGAAGTGAAAATCAACGCTTAAGGTATTGTTTTGTATGAGATTGTTAAATGGTTGCAAATGACTGCAACCAATTTCAGACGACAATTACAAGATTGAGCAATTTACAGAATGAAAATGTATGCACTCACCTCGAGAGTTGAAAGAGAAGGTGTCGGTGAACTCACCTCCAATCTGGTAGCAGAAGAGGCTTTTAGGATAGGGAAAAGGGATGATTAACCTTTTCTGCACCGGCTTTGTGGTTATCACTTAATTGGTCGAGTCTCACACACTTCACTTGAAATTGCCAATTTAATTTTAACAGAAGAACAGATGAAATTGAAATAGGTGCTTCACAGAAGATGATAGATGAATTTTTTAGATGATCAAAAACTCGAGTTTGATCACTTTACAGCAATTGCTGCTGAAGCAATGCTGTTACACTCGGTAGATTTGGCAGAAACTGGCTCGCTCTCCCCTGTGGTGATTTATATTAGCATACGCATTCTCGTTGCACATTTGTTTGGGCACCCGTGGAACTCTGGATGCGATGGAAAAACTACACAATAGCGATAAATGGAACGGTTTTTGTTTTGGTGATCGATAGTGGAAAGCGTCTCGTGCATTTGGTGATGAAATTCAAAAGGGATTGTAGCATTCAAAGTGAAAATCAACGCATAAGGTTTCGTTTTGTATGAGATTATGGTCGATTGAAACCGTGACTACCTTTTTGTACTGCCATGAGGCCCCTTACAGAGCTGTTTTGAATACATCTTTCACAGCTCGCCTTCCAGTTCCAGAGATCTGATGAAATCCAGTATCTGTGAAGGCTTCAACGAGGCTAGTTCCTCACTCTTACAAGTTTCTCGCCCAAGGCATTCTCTCCTTAGACTCGCAATGCCAAAGCATTCCGTGACTAGGTGAATGGAGGTTTTTTCCTCCTCCCCACAGAACCTACACTCGTCAGTGTCCGACAATCCCATCCTCAACAGGTGCCTCCTGAGGCGACAGTGTCCTGTAAGAAATCCAGTGAGGAGGTATAATAGTTTCTTACTAAGATCCAAATATCTTTTGGACTTTGCTGTTTCAAAGTTCCGAAAGAACTAAGTGGAATGATCCATCCCTGGGAGATTCGCCCAGAGTTTTTCCCTCTCGGCTTTCTCCTCCTCCAGAAACTCTTTCTTAAAGGGCCCACTCACTAAGAGGGAAGCGCGAAGACTTGAATGCGCGTTGTACGTGGTACAGTTAAAAGTGTGTGTGTATGGCGTAAATTTGGAATGCGCATTCATCTCCGTCGTGTGGCGTGTGCATTCTTCCCCGTACGTGGAAGAATGACCAAAAACGACCGTGTATGGGCAACAAGTCTCTGCACGTTTCATATGTTTAGCAACACAGTGTCGGGTTCGATATTTATACCTTAGAAATTTTTTCCTAAATAACAACACACGCCACTGCCATTAACATCAGATCTTTTTCCTCCGTCGGAATCAAGATAGTTTTGATTTTTAGCGTGTGCATTGCTGATCGTACGTGGAAGAATGACCAAGAACGACCGTGTATGGGCAACAAGTCTGTGCACGTTTCATATTTTTAGCAATACAGTGTCGGGTTCGCTATTTATACATTGGACATTTTTTTCCTTAATAACAACACACGCCACTGCCATTAATATTCGACGTCATCTCACGCTTGTCGCACATCCAAACCAACACGCAAAAGTGTATGTGTGTGGGCAATATGAATGCACACGTTTGCGTTACAGCAAACATGCAGAGACTTAACTGCGCATTCTTCCTTCCTAGTGAGTGGGCCCCATTAAAGGTACATTTACCTATACCACAGAAGGGTTCTGGTCCAATGAGTGAGGTTTGTCCGCCCTCTTTGGAAAGTGTGTTAGCCTGTTCGTTTCCTTTGATTCCCGAATGGCCGGGAACCCCAGAAAAGACATAAGAAGACTGGGTGTGGCGGAAAACGATGAATGCAGATTTTGTAGAGAAAATGAGGAAACTCCTGAACATCTCATAACGGCCATCAGTTCGTAACTGAGGGAGTGCCTGGGTAAGGGACGAAGATATCCCATCCCTGAATCCTTTTCACCAGACGAGAAAATGATTCTAACTTCACAAACTTTCTCTATACACAGTGACATGTGTTGAACTTCCATATAGCCAACTAATAGATTCCATAAAAGTGAATGCAGTAGATCTAAGTATTTACACTAACAAGAAAAAATTCACTCGGCTTTCTATTCATTGCGGAAAAAAGTTGATCGTATCACAGAACTCGTCATGCTTTGTTTTTCAGCTTTTTCCAATTCCTGCATCGTGTATCGATAGAAAAGACTCCTGTAAAAAGAGAAAAAACATCGCTCAGCGTATTTCATCACGAATCAAATGAAAGAGATCAAAAGGGGGCATTCCAATCGTTCCCAGCTCCGGATATTTCTGGAGGAGCACTATACGCGTGAACAGAATACATCACCCTTCGGAAACTTTCAATATTCGGAGAAACTCGTGGAATATTTATTGGTGACTTTATCCGCGATATTTAGACAGCTGAATTGATGAGAGAAACTTTTTTCGAAGCGAAGAAACCTAGCGAAACGGTAGATAAACAATATTCTTCACATATTGTCGGTTGACAAATGTACTGTTTCACGAAAACCAATCTGTTTACGATGTATTCTGGTACACCCATGTTGATTTTATATGCATAGTTGGGATAAAATATGGAACCAAGTAAATATCTTTTGAACGAAAATAACAATATTTATGAAATTTTGCGTATTATGTGCAACTTTTTGTTGATAATATACTCAACTTTTTTAATTTCTATGGTACCTCCTGTATATCTTCACAGATATGGAAAAACCTCGGTACCTTGATCTGTTCACGGTATTGGCCCTATAGCTCACTGGTCAATAAAGGGGCCCACTTACTAGAAAGGAAGAATGCGCAGTTAAGTATCTGCACGTTAGCTGTAAAGTAAACGTGCACATTCATATTTCCCACACACAGACACTTTTGCGTGTTGAGTGAGGGTGTGCGACAAGCGTGAGATGACGTCGAATATTAATGGCAGTGGCGTGTGTTGTTATTAAGGAAAAAAATGTTCAATGTATAAATAGCGAACCCGACACTGTATTGCTAAAAATATGAAACGTGCACAGACTTGTTGCCCATACACGGTCGTTCTTGGTCATTCTTCCACGTACGATCAGCAATGCACACGCTAAAAATCAAAACTATCTTGATTCCGACGGAGATAATATACACACACTGTTTTTACTGTAACCCGTACCACGCGCATTGAAGCCTTCGCGCTTCCCTCTTAGTGAGTGGGCCCTTTAAGTCTCAGAAACTGAAGTGGTTTCAAGGATGGGATATCTCTGTCTCTGATAATTTCCTCACCCAAGCACTCCCTATGTTGGGAACCGATCGCCAGTCATTCCGTTAAGAGATGTTCTGGAGTTTCCTTCTCTTCTCCACTGAATCTACATTCATCGTTTTCGGTCACAATCAGCCTCCTTAGGTGTTTTCTGAGACGTCTGTGACCCGTGAGAAACCCTATGAGAAGGTGTATCCTTTTCTTGTTGAATTACAAGAGAGTTCTGGATGTTTGTGGACTCTTCTAGGCTCGTCTATAGTTCCTAGTGAGATAGCTGACGTGCTTGTAAAAAAGGGACCAAACCTTCGCCGTAAAAAATTATTCTTGATGATTTTCAGATCGAGAATGCCCCGAACCTGATGGTATCCAATTTGGTAGCGTTCAATCTGGAGGAAAACTCTTCGGGTCAAGAGCGAGTTACACATGTCAACATGGTTATCATGTGGTAGGTCTACAAAGCCGGACCTGTCAAGGTGATGGACAGTGGGCTGGATCCGCACCTGCTTGCAAGCAAAACAGTAAGTCAAAATTCCTTCATTTGCATTGGGCTATTTTTTATAATTCATCTTTGCAGTTTATTGTCTTTCACCTCCAAATATTGACCATGCCAGACACAATGCTTTGGCAGAACAAACCACATTCGATTTGGATTCTACCCTGCAATATTACTGCCATACTGGTTATGTCACCAATGGCTTTCCAAGGGCGAAGTGTTTGGCGATAGATGGCCAAGCGTCCTGGTACGGACCTGATATATCTTGTGAACGTAAGTGAAGGGAGTGTTTTGAATATTTCCAGATTAAATATTGAAAATTTCCAGCGAGATCTTGCGGACCACCTACAGAAATAAGCCATAGTTGGCATGCTGGAGAATGCTACACTTATGGATGCAGAATAACGTATCATTGTGCTGAGAACTACGAGCTGGTGGGAAAAAGTGAGAGATTTTGTCAGGCTGATGGAACCTGGACACCGAAGGAACTTCCGACATGTGTTTGTGAGTAGTGAAATTTTGATTCAAAAAACGCCATTGAAATCGTTTAACAGTATTTGACGTTAGAAAGAATCGAACCCGTTATTGTAAATTTCACGGAATCGCAATTGATTTTGGGTAGGTAAAGATATAGCTAGGTATTCTTGAATAATTCACTATAACGATTTATTTGAAATATTTTTTACCATGTGTGATCTCCCTCACTTATGACAGAGCTGCTTCCAATCCTAGAAGTACTTACTTCTGAAATGGAATTTTCGGTTACATCATCAGCCCGTTCTTCGACTCTGACTTTGTCACACAAGTACTTTCATTTGGTACAGTAAAAATAGCATTTATTCTTCAAAAAATGACCTACAGAAATTTGACTCGATAAATCGATAGGGGACATAAAAAATATTAATGCCAGATTTCCGAAGTGATCCCCTCTGGTTTTGAGAAAATCCAAAAACATTTTGAAATGCGTTTTTCTCGGAATCCATGGGTTTTTGAGAAAAGTTTATTTAACCAAAAATGTGGAGGACATCGTTATATACATTTTATCTCAGGGGAGCGAAGTCGTCCGACTTGAAATACAAAAAGTAGTTGGCGCTTAAGAATAAAAAAAGAGTTTTTTGGGCATTTTCGTTAAAAAGAAATATTTTTTGCCATAATGCAAGTGGAAAAGTTGTTTGTCACCAAATTATCTACATGTTTTGTATGAACAATTTTTTTGTAAAACTTACCGTTATCGAGTAGGAGCTTGTCAAAGTGTAAAAGTTGTACATAATGTGCCGCGCCGATGCGTGTCGACCGGCCCGGCGAAAGTGAAAAGAACCGTTACGAGAACGTTAACTATGTTGCGCTGCATCTTTTTGCCTACAGCTCGGTAACGGTTTTACAAAAAAACTGTTTAGACAAAAAAAGTAGATAATTTTGTGACAAACAACTTTCCCATTTACATTACTGCAAAAAAATTATTTATTTTCAATGAAAATGCCGAATATTACTTTTCTGTTTCTTCAGTGCCACCCCCTTTTTGTATTTCAAGTCAGACGTGAATAACTTCTCACTGCTCAACAAAAACTACTAATACAAATTGGCAGATAATGCCTACATACGTGTACCAATTCGGCTTGTATTCAAGCAATAGAAATCAACAAAATTTCCTGACAAATACCAAAAGATCAACATCTCTCTAATCTTACATGAAAGCAACATAAACATACCCTCTCCGCAGACCGTCAAGAGCTTAATGTCTCGCATCTAGTAATCCGCAAAGTCCATAAAGTTTCATTTATCCCAACTTCTTCTAAAATACTCAGCCACCGGTCGGATTTTCTCTCCAAATCTGAACTGACGGCACTTAAAAGGTCGTTTTATATATTTTTAGTGGTGACAGCGGTGCAGTGCCCTCCACCTGAGTCACCCCGACATGGCAAAGCTATTTCAAATTTCATGGGACTTGGCGTTGTTTTTCTGTCTTGGGACGATTTGGCCTTGGTTTCCATTGAATGGACCTATATAGTCGTTGAAGTCATTCAACAACTCCTGAGCTATACTTATGCGACGTTGCTTCTGCTCTAAATTCGGCAATTTCTAAAGAAACTTCGTTGCCACACATATCATGCCCAAAACTTCAGAGAAAATTGCATGACTTGAGCCGATTGATATGCCAACATGCTCTGCAATTTCCCTTATGGTGATTCTATGATTTTCTAAAACATTTTTCACTGTTTCGATGGTTTCTTCGCTTGTTGATGTGGTTGCCTTTCCAGGACGCTGATCGTCATCAACTTCTTCTCGGCTTTCTCTAAAGCGCTGTACCACTTATAAACACTTTTTCGAGACAAATGAACTCGCCGAATGCCACAGTCGATCTTTCCATTGCATTGAAGCACTTTATTCGATTTTTAACGTAAAAATTGATACAGATTCTTTGGTCCAAAAACGTGAATAAATTTTCAGTGGTCAACAACAAACGACGTTCATATGAGAAAAAGGCTCTCTATCCTTGGACTAAACAAGTTTTCCTCGAGAAAAACGCGTGGTGACCTCATAATAGCTTTCAGGGCTTTTAATAATAATCTTTTCGGCAAGGACATGTCCCATATGTTTACTTTAAATGTAGACAACCGATTGAGAGGGCATGACTTCAAGCTTAAAAAGGAGAGCTTCCACGCGAGGAGCAGACGGTGAATAGAATCTTCGAATGTTGGAATCGACTACCTGCTAGCGTTGTGCAGGCGCCATCAGTGCATTCATTCAAGAATAGACTTGATATTGTTAGTCAGCGTAGTGGAATGTACTGAGAGTATGTGGTGTTTCTTTTCTTACAGAATATACAGTTTTATTTGTCAATTATTCTACTTATGAGTCTATAGTGTATACTTTACTCTTCTGTATCATTAATAATAATAATAAACTACTAATACAATTGACAGATAATGCCTACATATGATAAACATACGTGTACCAATTCGACTCGTATTCTAGCGACAAAAATCAACGAAATTTCTCGACAAATACCGAAAGGTTATCATCTCTCTAATCCTACATAAAAGCAACATAAACATACCCTTTCCACAGACCGTCAAGAGCTTAATGTCTCCCATCTTGTAATCCGCAAGGACCATAAACTTTCATTTAGTCCAACTTCTTCTAAAAATACTCAGCCATCGGTTGGGGTTTTCTCTCCAAATCTGAACTGACGGGGCACTTAAAAGGTCGTTTTATATATTTTTAGTGGTGACAGCGGTGCAGTGCCCTCCACCTGAGTCACCCCGACATGGCAAAGCTATTTATACGTCGTGCAGCTACAACTCCGTGGTGAGTTACGAGTGTAAGTACGGATACACCCTCGTGGGGGAGAGCACCAGAAAATGCGGGGCTGATAGGAAGTGGTCTGGCTCTCAGCCTCAGTGTAAAGGTAGGTCTTGAGGAAGTATTTTGGTATTGATTTATATTTCGAAAGTAAACCAGTCTGTTGATGATCTGTCTGAATAAAGTAAAAAAATAGTATATTGGTTACCAGGTAGGGAGGTAGGACAAGCCAAATATCTCTGGGTACCCTGAGCAACACAGAGTCCAGAAATGTGGCCTTTCTTACTAGATAAACATACTTTTCTCCGTAAATCCCTTAAAATTCGAAAGACATGAATTAATTTTGAAAAAATCGCCAATGATTGTATTCACAAATAAATGAAGCTTTAAAATTTGCGAACTCAACGCTCATGAATTTAATTGCTAGTGTTCTTGAAGGAAAACTGGTACGTGAATAGACCACTAGCAGCAATGTTTCATTCAATTTTAATAGATCAGGCGATGGGGTTACAAGTTAAAAGTATTTTCCATGAGATAAAATCGACCTTTGATTCTTTTTCTTGAGCAAACCAATAGGGGCGTTCGGCATCGACATCAGACGTGTCGGATCGATCTGAACCGTTCGTTTATTACATCCGGATTGAGGGGCGTACACATCTGGAGCGTTCGTCATAAAAATCTGAGCAATAGGACGTCGATCTTTTCGCTCGGTCTATTTCGACGGAGCAAAGCGATTTTATCCGTAGAGTTTTATGTTTTTTATATATTTTTTTGTTTTATGTTGAGTTTCCTGATCTGACAACCGATAGATTGAAAAATTCTTACACTGTTATTCTTAATTATTTCATTAAAATTTTTCGATATAGCTATCGTAGTTATGAATGGGCAGGGGGAGATATCGGTTTCTCGTTTCTTTTTCGTGTAATTAATTAATTAATAATTATCTTTTGGTACAACTATCGCCGTATTGAACGACCAGTAGGCGATATTGCATTTCTCGTTTCCTTTGCATTCAGTGCCTTTGCACCTAATTATTTAATTGAGATTTTACGAAAGAGCTACGAAAAGGGTGAAAGTATCGTTAAAAGATGAGCAAATTTTCCAAGATAGTGATCTTTGAAATCTCATAATCTATAAAAGTAGAACAGAGCAGTATCTTCTGTGGCAGATGCTCTGTAACATTCGTTTATTCCCAGATATTACAGATGAATCTGTACGATCTGTGGTCACGTGACTAAAAAATCCGTCTGCTCGCGGAGGTCAATGCCGAACGGGCTTAATATATCAAGTATAATTCTGAAATTTCAGATCATATAAAAGTCTATGTGCGTAACCATTATGAAATACCGCAAAACGCATCATATACTTTTTATAAACGACGAAATTATATGTTCTTTTTTCTAGAAATCAATTGTGGTCATCCTGGAAGATTGTGGAATGGCTGGCTGGAAAATATCGAAGGAGGAACAGGGTTAGGTGCTTCTATAATCTTCCGATGCCATGAAGGAATGCTGCTCGAGGGAAATTCGTCTACGGTATGTCAGATCGATGGAAAATGGAGGTATCCTTTACCAAAATGCTTGGGTGAGTGGAATATGTCGTGATACGAATAAAATGAGTTTTTCATTCTCCACATCTTTCCGCATATGTCAAAATTACACATCAATAACTGATGTAACTGGTCAGTTCTTGAAATAGGTGGTGCCTACATCATTCCCTTATAACTTTTGTCTACGACCACACTTATACCAATAAAAACTGGCTTTAGATTCAAAGCCAATTACGAAATTACGCCTACTCTTCGTTTCCATGGCAACTACTGAAGAGACAATCTAATTGGTTATACGCCGTGATTTGTTTTACAGATGATACCGTATTGGTTGTTTATCGTGCTCTTCGTTTACCCTAAAGTCGAATCCTACAGTTGCACATCGATTAAACAGACATACAGTTGCATAGTTGTAGTTTTTGGTAGTAGGAAAAGAGATATTATCAATTTCCCATGAATTATACACTGATAGCAAACACTTGTTTTGATCAAATTATTGCTGTTGATTGAAAATACACTTCGGGACTTCGGTTCAGAGTTTCAATTATCTTTGCCTTGATGTAACAACATACTGAATAGTTTACTGTTCGCCAATATAAAATCACGAAAATTTCCAATTTTCAATTGGAAAATAATCACACGGGAATTGAATCCAAATATTTATTATTTACCTTCTGCGTGAAACGAAATATTAATTTCTGTTTTTGAAAGACTAGGTATCCATTATTTCAATTTCAAAATTTTCCCAGCACCATGTGTGGTTCCACACGTGTCTCAAGGAAGGGTCATCCTGGTGTCTAAAAATGACACGGCACCTTCTTCAACGGTCGTAATCAACGGGGAAGAGTTGATTGTCGAATGTGATCAACAATACGAATTTTTGGGTAGCCTGTCACCGGTAACCTGCAATAATGGAACATGGACACAAATACCGAAGTGCGAGCCTGCTCGGTAAGTTGAAACGATATTATTGGTGCAATAACTTTAAGTTTCTGACATAGAATATTGCACACAAGATCTGGAGTCCCTCAGGGCTCCAGCCTTGGCCCAGTACAATTCTGCTTCCTATCGAGAATGCAAGTGTATACTTAAAACAGATGAGTTATTACTGTTATTCGCTGAAAAATTCAAATTCTTCACCTTTTTCTTTGAAATTGAATTAGACATTATTCTAATTTGGCTCAAAATAGGTGCAAACATCTCCCAAAACCTCCGAAAAACGGTATGGTGATTGCGCCAAAAATGGAGCACAGCATGAAAGCCAGATTTAAATGCAAGGATGGGTACGAACTGAAAGGCGATCCACTCATCAGCTGCTCCTTCGGGAACTGGACAGGCGAGATTCCGAAATGCGAAGAAGGTAAAAGTATTTCGTTCAAATGTGAGAATATTATTCATAGAGAAGGTTTCAGTTTTCTGTCCTTATCCTGGCGAGGTGATCAATGGAAAGATACTCCTTGTGGGAAATATGGGGTTGTATGACTATCGGCCGTATGTGAAGAAAGTTGTCAATAACAAACAGATAATGTATGATTGTGATAAGGGATATGTGTTAGCTGATGGTCCGCCTGGAGCAACGTGTATTGGAGGGCGATGGAGTCCAAAACAATTACCCATGTGAGTGCTACTTGATCAATAATGAAGTTTTCAGTTAAGGTTCAATTGGTGTCAGCTACTAAGAAAGCGTATCCAAATTTTCCAAGCAGATTTTCACATATATTTTAGGCAATATCCTCTTAATAAATGGCCAAAACTCCCACGTGAATTATATCAACCTAACAACTATTTTTTAATCGTCGTAAGGTTGACATAATATGTTATCATAATTCACGTGAAGGTTTTTGATAATTTTGGGTGCTTTGAAGCGTCTGCAAAGCAATATGGCTAATGGAAAGTGTCTGGAAGTGTTGGCGATTTATTTCTGAGGAAATTGCCTAAAATATACGTGATAATCTGCTGGAGAATTCGGATCTGTGTTCTCAGTGCATATAACACTACGTAATCGTCTACACTTCGTTCATCAGAAGATACGTGGCGCTGGGATCTTGGACTATGATGTCTTATCGGTGCACCACTCAGGGTAAAAAGTAAACCTAAATATGCCTTCTCGCATTTGTTAACGCAGCCAAGTAAAATCTGTTTATGCACGCGAGCAACATTCGGCGTTGTGAACTTGTGCCGTATCTGGGATAATTGGTCTACGGCTCCCCTACTATGGCACTAAAAGCTAGAGTCCTCTATTGACCATTCTGACAGTCTGGCAACATCGTTCTGTTACTGTTTAGTTATCGATGCGTTGTGTTTACATTTTCGTTTCGATTTGACCTTCATAAACTGAACTATTTTATTGATTTGGTGGTAGTTTATTGCTATTATTATTATTATAGCTATAGTAAAATTACGAAAATATTGTATTCACTTCACCCTTATTCGGCAGTGAAATGCTTTCCATCTCTCTCTAGAGCTTGGTTTATTGTAATGCAGTACTATTCACGCGTAGGGGTGTTTACATCTTACTCTGAGGTTCACCATTTCTCAATTAATCTATCACCTTTTTCAGATGCTCCCTCGGCCAACATCCCCGTCTGCGCTGGAACAGACGCCGACGATCCATCATATCAAATCACAACAAAAGACCTTTCAAAAACACAGAGCGTTATCATCGCAGCTCCAATTCTATGCACGAGGATCTACGGGACCTCTTCGAATCTGACCTCCCTCTCTTCACTAAGGGCGGTTGGTCAGACAGTTTAAGGGCAGATTCGGACGACGGCTATCCCGTAAAAGTTCCGGGATATTCCAGCGTGCTTTCCTACAGGATTAAGAGAGCTTTGAGCGTGCATCAGGTCGGAAGCCGCGACGAGGGAGAATTGGATTCCGGATACGCCAGTTCTTACACAACAATAAAACCGGGGGGTACAATGGGCCTGTCTGAAAAGATACGAACGGCACTGCATTTGCATCATGTGCGGAGCAGGAGGAAACGAGGGTTGAAGGGAGGAAGTGGAAGCAGGGCCTTAGGTGAGTTTGAGCTGGGTCATCTTGGGGAATGGGGAGTTGATAGAATCATACAGGGTGCTATGTTTATTAAATGGCATTTCCATATTCCTTTAAAATACTATGTCTTTAAGATCCTGTTTAACCACTAAATGTTGAAGAGGTTGAAAGCTTTCTTGCAGATATCATTGAAATAAACATGTCTCCATGCATTGAAATTGAAACATCTATCAGCTTGGGGTGAAACAGTCTCTAATCGGTCGATTACATTGAAATACTTAACAAGATGCTACTGATCGAATTTAGAAGCAAGTGAATTAGCTTGTGAGGTTGTGATGTAGCCAACAATCTAGCGATCAACGTGAGGTTTATGTTTGTATCGATGTCAAAGATCTAAGATAAATGTCAAATAAGTTTTCAAACTTAAGAACCAGGAACCACAGAGTAGATGAGAACTCACAGATTGTTTAGTAGCAACTGTGATTACACACGGCTTGTTTACATGACAACAAGCCAAAACGCCAGCGGTTCAGCGTGTAAAGTAGCCCAGCTTTCAACTTTAGTCGCAGCTTTTTTACAATCAGATTGTTGGCTTGTGAACACGATTACACTGAGCGAATTTGCAATCAGCTACTAAATTCACTCAGTAGCAGCTTGTAAAGTATCCCAATGTAATCGACCCTTTAGGAGTTCAGTTCTGTAATAGCAGTTTGACAACCAAAATGTATCACTATGTCATACCCTTGATAGTTTCTCTCCAGGTTAATATCTATTCATCTTTAGATTGCAAGTATTTCTGCCTCAAAAATACTTGCCTTTCAAAACGTACACTTGGTTCTTGTCCCATATATGTACATAGCATAAGGTTAAAGTTCTTCTCGATGCTCACTTTTTCGATCAAAGAACATTAACTAGTCAGAAGTTCTTGCACATTTGTTCATATTGACGAAATTATCATTTCCATTTCAAAATCCTAAAAACTATTGATCTCATTCTTCCCCAAGCATAATTTTGGTGTATAGGTGGTAAAAAAGCTCTTTTAAAGTACTATTTCATACTATTGTAGTTTTGATAAAATGTTTCAAATATCAATATTCCAAATATAGAAACTGCTATATTATTTCCCTACCACTCAACTATCTATCAAATCTAGGTGGTGGTCACAGAGGCTCCAGCTCTAGTTTGAACCTACGGCGCAGGGAAACAAAAATTCTCCGGACTTTGCAGAGGAAGAGGAAACACCGATGGTTATAAAAAAGCCGACTAAACCAAAAACAAAAGGTCCCTGCGAACCTCTTTCTGTGGAACCTTACGTGAACCTGGAGATCGTGAAGCAAGGAAGAGAACCAAACGTAACGTTCAGCCCTGGAACCGTGGTCAGGATGGCCTGCGGCAAAGGATATAAACTGAATTTGCCGCTGAACAAACTGCTAAATGTTTCAAGGGGAAATGGAAACCTATGAAACCAGAATGCTTAATACGTGAGTAAACATTTAATTAATATTATTCATTTTAAGTGAGGTCAAATCTCCCCGCTAGCTCAAAAACCCATCAATGACAAGTTATGGATGCAGATGATTCTCAACATAATTCTTAGATTTTCCGTGCATCAAATGCGACAATCCTGCTTGTTTACGAAGCCTTAGGGGTGAAAATGGTTCTTGATCATTGTTGAATAAGAATTTTCGAAAAAATCTAGATCAGACGTTGCTAGTGATCAACCGGCTTAAGTTCTCGTGGTTACCAAACTCCGAAGTCTTGAGACCTAAGTCTTTATGCAACACAGTGATGTTGTTTGGGAAATCCTTATTCCAAAGATCGACGAGGAATCCACAGATATTTCAGAATCTCAACAATACATTCTGCAGGCTGCAGCAGCAATATTTTCAGTTGTTTTTGACAATACACAAGGTTTTGATTCTTCACATTACTAGTTAGTTTAGTTTAAAAAGGGGACCTCAAGGTCTATTGTGCCCCTTTACAGAGCTGTTCTGGCCACACCCTTCATAGCTCGCCTTCCAGTTCCAGAGATCTATTGAAATCTAATATCTGTGAAGGCTTCAACGAGGCTAGTTCTCGCCCAAGGCATCTCTCCTTAGGCTCGCAATGCCAAAGTATTCCGTGACTAGGGAATGGGGGTTTCTTCCTTCTCCCCACAGAACCTACACTCGTCAGTATCCGATAATCCCATCCTCAACAGTGCTTACTGAGGCAACATTGTCCTGTAAGAAAGCCGTGAGGAGGTGTATTTGCTATCCAGATATCTTTTGGATCCGGCTGTCTCAAAGATCCGAAGAAACTTAGTGGAATGATCCATCCCTGGGAGGTTGCGCCAGAGTTTTTCCCTCTTGGCTTTCTTCTTCTCCAGAAACTCCTTCTTAGGTACATTTACATATAGGTACCACAAAAGGGTTCTAGGCCAATGAGTGACATTCGTGCGCCCTCTTTGGCAGTGTATTGGCATCTTCGTTTCCTTTAATTCCCGAGTGGCCGGAAACCCAGATTAAAAAACGTTATTTTTCTTGCCTAACTCATTGAGTTCGTTCCGGCACTCCCAGATCGTTTTTGAGTCGATGACGTAGGAGCTCAGTGCTTTAATAGTAGCTTGACTATTTGAGTGTATGGCTATATCGCACTTCTGATAGTTTCTTTCTAGATTTATATTTGCACATCTTTCAATAGCTAAGATTTCCGCTTGAAAGACGCTCATACAGGAGCCGAGCGACAATGCAAACTTGGTACTTGGCCCGTATATCCCAGCGCCTACTCCTGTAGAGGTTTTGAAACCATCTGTATACCATTTTACGGTATTTTCATTGAGGTTATAGTCGGTGTTTTTCCGTTTCCATTCCTCTCTTTTACTTAGCAATGTCCTGAACATTACTAGTTTGTCCTAACAGTTAATATTTCCCACCACTTTCTTTATTGCTTTTGAGAAGAGATTCACAAAAAGTGCTTCAGTGCAACTATGACTGCAGCAATTCACAAGAGTCTGATTCTTAGCCTGGTTCTCAGAGCTTCGACGTGAAGCCAGCGACAGTTATTGCACCAATCAGAGAATATCAACAAAATTTCCCCTGACCCCCTCCTTTTGGTTTCTGGTTGTGAAAATCTATCGCGACACGCCTCTTCTGTAGTTGAAATAAACCAAGCGAGGGAGAAAATACGAGTAGTGGGGATTGTCGCTGGCTTCACGTCGAAGCTCTGAGAACCAGGCTTTAGACAAAGGTCTAAGGTCTGATTATATCTCATTATGTCAATCGAACAGCTGCAACTAGAAGAACTGTAGGATCCAGTAAGGAAAAATGCTATTTTCAAGAACTGAATAAAAATTATCAATATAAACGTCGCCAAACTCAAACTTTCATCTGACAAATAGGATATTCACGAGAAATTCAACCAGCGAACAAAACATTCGGTCCAAAATCCAAAACTCTCGTTGCGGTGAACGATACAAATAATTAAATTTTCCTCCGAATAAAAGTGCCGAATGTTTGAAGAGAAAACGGAAGCCAATGAAAACGGAATGCTCGTATACGCGAGTAAACATTGAATTATTATTACCCTCGGGAAGAGAAAATGGAAATGAATATTTGACATGGGATCAACTCCACGCGGTTTTCGAATGGAAATCAGATATTGATTTAGTGTTAATAGGTTCAATAAAGAACTGATTGTTTGCTTTTGAATCAGAGTTAGGATCTTCAAGAGAACGAGGGAGTAGGTACGAGTGGAAATTATACTCGAACTAGTAGTTGAAATCTTAGTAGAGTTACTGTCAAACTGAGATGGTAAGGTTTGAAAATACTTATTACCCTTCAGTGAATTGATGTTTACTCTCTGGAGATGAAACTAAGTATTTTTATTGAAAACACCACTCCCTAATCATCACCCAAAACATGCGAAATTGGGATTTAGCAATGTCACGGGACCTTATTTCAACTGAAGTATCACATATGGCGTTTTCGGAAACTTACTCAGGGTTACTAACTCGATCCATCGGGTCACGTGACGGATCTACTCGGGTCACGGACCCGGGTTTTGTGTTTCCGAACACATCAGGTTTAGGATTTGAAGTGACAGTCGTATCAAAAACATAACCAAACAAATTTATGAATTTATTTTTCGATCCCAGTCTATTCTCGGATTGTCCCTAGCTGTGCTTGCATTTATTGGCTTCTGTTGATTCATTTCTTACAATTTCTCGTGTGCCCTTCCATGTAACATTTTGACTACCCATGTTTGAGAAGTAGAATTTATTTTTTCAGTTCCAATTTATTTACCTATTTCCTCTAGCTTTGCTTGGATTTATTGGTTTCTGTAAAATCTTTCTTATAATTTCTGATGTGCCCACACTTTTTCAATTTATCTTCGAGTACCTATAGATTATAGAAGTAAATAGGCTTTATCTTTTACGCAGAGAGATGTGCATACAAAGTTATGAAGAAGTTGTTGCACATTATTTTCTCGGCTCAAGGAACCACTCATTTTACAATGAGCCAAATTCTCTTCTCTTTCCCTAATTTTTTAGGAATAGAATATATGAAATTAATAAGAAAGGAGTAGAAGACTTATTCCCGCTTTTTCAAATACAAAATTGAACTGCAGTGCGCATGCGGTGCCTCTAGAACCCTACTCCCTAGTAGGGTTACGATAAAATCAACTGGGTCAGCGATCGAGTTAATAGCCCCGTACTTTCCGAACACGGGTTGGATGTTCGGTTAGGTAAACGAACGCCAAGGTTAGGGATCGAGTTAACCCGAGTAAGTATCCGAAAACGCCTTATGGGTTCCATCCAGGACATTGTGGTGTTAGAGGAAAAAAAAAGCCGATGAACTTGCAAAAAAAGCATCAATGTGTCTCAAACTCAAAGGCTCAGGAGTGAACTCAAGAGGAAACATGTTTACCTACAGGGTGTTTCAAAAAGGTGATCCCCTCTCTAGGGTGGATAGAAAACTGAAAAATAATTGGGGTTTGTTTAGTAAAAAATGTTCGTAGCGCCATCCGTATTGAAGATAAAGGACGCTTTTTACACGGTTCGTACCAATAGTATTGAACATAACTTTTAAGTATTAGATTTTTTGAGCGAAATTTCAAATGAACTTGAACATCATTTGATTTTACACCAAAAGGTACTTTTAAAAAAACTCGATATTTTGTACCGTTTTTGCGAATATTTTTATTTCAAATTACTTTATACATAGCTGACTCCCAACCGTTACAAGCATCGGGTGTGTCACTTCATAATTTCTAAAACAAAATATTTCGAAAACGATACACATTATCGATTTTTTTCAAAAGTAGCTTTTTGGTGTAAACTTAAATGTTCAAGTTCACTTGAAATTTTGCTCAATATATCTAATATTTAAAAGTTGTGTTCAATACTTACTATTTGCTACGAACCGTGTAAATATCTTGAATACGGATGGCGCAATGAAAATTTTTCACTAAACAAACCACAATCATTTTTCGGTTTTCTATCTATCCTAGAGAGGGGATCATCTTTTTTTGAAACACCCTGTATATCAACACGGATAGCTAGGCCAAGCTCAGATCCCTGGAATCACACTGCCATGGGTCTCTGCTGGCCTAGCAGAACCGTAACACCATGAAATTAAAATATTGAAGTGACTTCCTATAGGGATGTAATTTCTTGTGAGTTCTTAATAATGAAGTGACTCCACTATGACTCTACTGAAAAGAAGGACGCTAAGATCAGTTGCCATAACATTGAAAT
The DNA here is from genome assembly GCA_013421045.1 of Propylea japonica. Taxonomy (NCBI): domain Eukaryota; kingdom Metazoa; phylum Arthropoda; class Insecta; order Coleoptera; family Coccinellidae; genus Propylea; species Propylea japonica. The sequence goes on along the minus strand of CM024241.1, from coordinate 14,074,376 downwards.
ATTCTAGCAAAAAAAATCAACTTTGCAAAACGGGTCTTTTTCCAAAGAAAACCTAGCTGTAGTTAGGTAACGCACAGAAGGTCCCATCAGGCGCAGTGCAGAAGAGTAGTCAATATGTCAATTCACTGCTGTCGAATCTAATCTTATCCCTGCTACCTCAGTTTGACTGATTTTTTCAGTCATTTCATATTTTTTTTATTATTGGATAATTTAGGTACAATTTCTTTCATTGCAGTTCCCTGCACGGTACCAGAGATACCCCACGGCGAGTTCACCCTGCCGAAAACCGAACAAAACGTGAACTTGTCGATTCCTTTCGATACACCCTTGAACGAAACACTCGAAATACCCAATGGTGTTGTCGTTGAGTTCAATTGCGAAGAAGGATACAGCGTGCAAGGCTCCCCAAATCTGAAATGTTGGTACGGCGATTGGACAGTCACAGTATTTCCGGAGTGTAGTCCAGGTGAGTTTGACTGATGAGGGGCCAGAAGGGCAAACGGTAAATATCGAATTTCTGTGCCCAGCAGATATCGACCAGATTATGGTGTCATTGTATTCATTGAGTCTTCCTGAAGAACAATAGTGAAACCAACAGGTGGCAGTCAGTCTTAGTTTAGAAAATATGTGCCCCCAAAGTTCCAAGAGTGTTTCATCTTTACGTCGCTTTTTATACTATAAAACCACAAATTCACTGCTCCAATTAGTCTATAATTCACCTTTGAACATTCAAATAACTATTCAACTAGTTTCATTTCAGGTATATCAATAATTAATGCAGAAACAATCGAAATTGGAGATATCACATATCCACAATTTCTAAGGAAAGCCCGCCGTTCTTTATGGTAGGTTTGGCACCACTGCTCCGTCCTTCGGCGAGTGACATATCAAATGATGGCAGGAATTACGAAAGCCATCGTATCATATTAGCGCGAATGAATCTGCGGCAGTGCCAAATCTACATTAAAACTGGCGGGCTTTCCTTAGAATTTGTGGATATGTGGTGCCCTCTAGAGTCTAGAATTTCGATGTTTCTGCATTAATTATTGAATATACCTGAAATGAAACTATTTGAATAGTTATTTGATGTTCGAAGGTGATTCATGGACTAAATTAGAGCAGTGAATTAGTGTTTTTATAGTGAAAAAAGTGATGTGAAGACAGTGGCGGCTTTTCAGGTGAAGGGAGTGAAGTGGCTCTTCACCTAAAAATTCCTAGGGTCAGGTCACCTAAAATGTTCATTAAGGATGATAATTATTATTCACTATTTATACAATAATTTAATCGTTTCATTAGCTCCATGTCAGAACTCAGGAGACGTTTATTATCGAGATTATTATCGAATCACGAAACTCATTATAAATATCTTGTCGCTTCCCGCATCGAGTGAAGAGGTTTATCACGAACTTGCACCTCGATCGCTCAAGTAGACTGCGTTGCTATGATAACGGTGACGTCACCGGAGCTTTCTATTACGTTTTCTCTCTGTAGTGAAGAGCTCCAGTAACCCTCTGCAGTCTGCACCTGTTACGTTTTACTGTTCGCGCGTCGCCTCCAGTGAGAACGTCTGACCGTGGTTTACTTCAAGTGCTTCGGCTTCGATATTAAAAATGAACCCCATTAATGACATTGTGTGCAGTTTAATAGAAACTCCGTTTCATCGTTGGAAAGACGAAGACAAAAAGGACATCTTAAATGAAAGTCGGCCTACTATTAACTTTAAAATTTCTACAAGAAAAGAAATGAAAAATGGCAAATCTTATAATATAATTTCAAATCATCTTGGTTTTTGGAATACAATTGGTTATTTAAGAAATTCTGTATCTCAACAAAGGCTTTCCTCTTTGGCCAATATTTCCATTCGAAAAGAACTTTCAATTCAACTAACAAACAAACAACCATTTTATGAAGACATTACGGACAAATTTGCTAGTTTAAGAGGACCGAAGGTTGGACCTGATATACAAAAAATAGGTGAGTTTACATAAGGAAGATATTATTCTAGATTTTTCTGCTTGTTTAGCTTCACCTCTTTTTTCATCGACGAGCCGCCACTGGTGAAGATGGAACATTTTTGGGACTTTGGGGGTCCACATTTTCAAACTAAGACAGACCTCTGACCGTTGATTATAAATTATTGTTCACAAAGCAAAACTTATTAATTCTGCTAGGTATTTCATACAGCTCGTTTTATTCTATTTTAACCTCTGCCTGTTTCTATTGCAATTTCGTACGAAATTGATGTTTCAAACAATAAAGAAGGGAATTAAAAAGCAATTTTATTCCTATTAGACTCTGTTTCAGTTCCATGCCAGCTACCGTCGATCTCCCATGGTCAGTATTTGTCAGGCTACAGGGCTGGACTGACCATAGCTAACGGTTCAAACGTCCAATTTCAATGCGATGCCAAATATGTAAAATCCACGGACCAACCAATCGAATGTATATTGGGAAAGCTCTACCCTAAAGTACCATCCTGTTATCCTCCTGCCATGGCCTTGAATTGGTAAAGTTGATTCTCCTCATTATCTGGGTGGTACTGACATCATAAAGGGGGAGATATCACCGTTATAGGATCTGGCAATGCCAAGTCTTGTGGACCACCCGCTAAGTAAGAAATATTACCTATACAGGATGTCCCGGAAAATGTGGGAAATCTCTCGGATTCAAATAGAACATAAAAAAATGAGATGACAAGTTACCATAATTTTTTTCCTAGCGGCCCTCCCTACGAAGATACGACCTCCTAAATGACGCCACTGGAAATTCATTTTAGTGGAATTAATTACTTTTTTCATTCATTATTTTTCTTCGGAAACGGTTCATTTTATCGACACTGAACAGGAGTACATTCTTCAGCTTAATGTTCAAGGTATCCAAGTTTGTTTTTTAGCAACTTATCATACAGGGTGTTAAAAATATAAGCATTAAAATGTACAAACCCAGTCCGCCTCTGGTAATCTGAACAAGCGAATTGAAATTTGAGTGCGGTGATTTAAGAGGACCTTGATACTATTAATCATATCAATTTTCATCAAATTAAATCGAGTAGTTTGAAACTTATTCCACTAAAATGGATTTCCAGTGGCGTCATTAAGGAGGTCGTATCTTCGTAGGGGGGTCGCTAGGAAAAAAATTATGGGAAATTGTCATCTTCATTTTTATGTTCTCTCTGAATCCAAGAGATTTCCCACATTTTGCGGGACACTCTGTATATTAAGCTTTATTTAAAGTTTCTGGAAACAAGTATAAAAAAGTTACATATTTTCAAATCATGAGCTTTGTATCCACAAGAACGTTTTCTGGAGGTCCCATGATTCATGTTTTTGACATTGACATCCCTTGATTTTGCAGAGTCAGAGGTTCGCTGATTTATAGAAATGGCGAGCCTATCGTGGAGGATGAAAACAATTTCCAAGATGGCACAGAAGTGACGTTTGATTGTATTGAAAGCATAATGGGAGAGAAAACTACATGGAAAATCGTTTGTGAAGATGGAAGTTGGATTGGACGATCCCTCAATTGCGGTATGTGGACTGTTGTTGTAGCATTATGAAAAATAAATTTGAAGAATTCATCACTAAATCAAAGATGAAATTCAGTCTGTGTAGGGCAAGCTGTCATCTCTCTAGTAGTAGATATCTTCTAGTAGTAGTAGTAACATATTTCGTAAACGGTTGCAAATGACTACAACCAATTTCAGACGACAATAATTATTACAAGATTGAGCAATTTATTGAACGAATTTTTTGTGTGCATTTACCTCGAGAGTTAAAAGAAAAGGTTTCTGTGAATTCGCCCCCAATCTGGTTGCAACGTGGTTGAGGATAGGAAAAAGGGATGATTAACCTTTTCTGCACCGGCTTTGTGGTTATCACTCAGCTGTTCGAGTTTCACACACTTCACTCGAAATTGCTTTATCAGTTTTTAGCAGAAGAATAGATGGAATTGGAATAGATGAAGATGATAGATGAATGTTTGACTTATAAAAAACTTAAGTTTGATCACTTTTCGAATATAAGCGTACTGTTCGATACTCGGAGAAACTATTAAGTAATGGCCATGTTTGTTTACCGACCGGGTTAATTCCGCGGCCGCAGGTGGCGCCAGCAATTGGGACAATTTACTCCAAGAGCTATAGGGTACATTCAACATTTCGAAATATCGTTTTAGAAAGTGAGGAGCTTGCAGCCCATCAGACTGCACCGAACAATAACGACACCTGTAGATTCAAGAAGGAAGATGATAATATAATTTCATTTTATAACGATCAAGAAATAAGAGAAGATATCGTAAGAATTCCCTGCAGGTGCAGTGCTGATCAGCAGATGTGCTGACATCGGAAAATTTGCAATGATTGGTGAGTTCCCATCTTTAGTTTAGTTTGGTTTAAAAAGGGGTTACAGTTCACTGCGACCTTAAGGTCTATTGTGCCCCGTTGAAGAGTTGTTCTGGCTAAACCCTTCACAGCTCGCCTTCCAGTTTCCAGAGATCTAATGAAATCTAATATCTGTAAAGGCTTCAACGAGGCTAGTTCCTTACTCTTACAAGTTTCTCGCCCAAGGCATTCTCTCCTAAGGCTCGCAATACCAAGGCATTCCGTGACTAGGTGATTGGGGGTTTTCTTCCTCCTCCCCACAGAACCTACACTCGTCAGTGTCCGATAATCCCATCCTCAACAGGTGCTTCCAAGATCCAGATATCTTTTGGATCCCGCTGTCTCAAAGTTCCGAAGGAGCTTAGAGGAAAGATCCACCCCTGGGGGATTCCGCCAGAGTTTTTTTCCCTCCCGGCTTTTCTCATTCTCCAGAAACTCCTTCTTATAGGTACATTTGCATATACCACAGGAGGGTTCTGGGCCAATGAGTGACATTCGTGCTCCCTCTTTGGCAAGTGTATTGGCCTCTTTGTTTCCTTTGATTCCCGAGTGGCCGAGAACCCAGATTAAAAACACCTTATTTTTCTTGCCTACCTCATTAAGTTTGTTCCGGCACTCCCATCATTTTAGATTCGATGACGTAGGAGCTCAGTGCTTTAATAGCAGCTTGACTATCTGAGTGTATGGCTATATCGCACTTCTGATAATTTCTTTCTAGATTTATATCTAGACATCTTTCAATAGCTAAGATCAGTTTCCATCTTTACAACAATATCTATATTATTTTCGGCCAAGATGGATCTTGAGACCTTAAATTGAAAAAGTAAATGGTCGAGCCCATTTGAAGAGTGCTGAGATGATAATATTCAAGAAACGTAACATTATGAAGTCGAAATCGAACACTTGCTGCCTGTTTTCAAGTAGTCTATCAGTTTCTGGTGGATAAATAAGTCATTATAATTCAGTATTAATATATCCTAGGGTCGAATAAGAGGATTTGCATGGGAGGTGAATGGGATGGTGCAAAACCCATATGCTATGGCCTAAATCAAGAAAATGACTACTCAATGGAAAAACCGCCTACCATCCTATTCAGACATCAGCTAGGACCCATAGCGCAATCAAACGAGGGCAAACTGATAGTTTATCCCGGTACAGTTCTTCATATGGAATGTTTATGGATAAGAAGATTCGGCATTCCGAAATGGACCGTCAGCCATGAACATAGAAAGTATCCAGAAGGGTGGACCACAGATCCTGGAAGAGATTCTTCTTTGGAATATAGACTGTCCATAATTCACGCTACAAAAGATGATTCAGGAGTTTATACTTGTGTCACTCCAGCGAGGTACTCTCATTCTATTGAGGTGATGTAGAGGTGAGAACATAATAGAAGTAGAATCATATAGAGAGCTCTTCGTCCTTGATTACTATTTTATTGTTTCCCATTTGTAAACGTCAGTTTCCAAAAACACAATATTAATCAAGAAAGTTCATTTTATCAAGTCTCTAACTTGTAAAACTGACAGTTAACTTGCAAAATTTTTACGAGTTAGTAGTATTATTTACATTGACAGTTGTCAAGTACTTGCTTCTAATTTCATTCATCCTTCTAATTTCAGAGTTCCTGGAACAAATGTATTTCTCAATAAACTTTCTCAAACTATTCAAAAACGATATTCGTACCTTGTTTTATTCGTATATATTTGTTTTCCTTCTCAAAATTGCAAATATCCTAGAGGTTTTTTGACCTGTAAACTAACTGACAGTTGTCACATACTTGCTTCTAATTTCATTCATCCTTCTAATTTCATCGTTCCTGGAACAAATATTTTTAGTAATAAACGTTATAAAAGTATTAAAAAAACGATATTCATACCTGTTTCATTTGGATCTGGTCTTTTTCGTCAGAAATAAGCAAATATTCTCGAAGGACTTCTCTCTCGTAAAGCCACTGACAGTTGTCATGATTTTCCGATGTCATAAATAATAATAATTTTTAGAAATGTCAAAAAATTTAACAATTTCTTACGTTCTTTTCGATATCTTGCAGTTGGTTCAGAGAAACGGTTGCAAAAAAAAGTGCTGGACAAGCAAATAAGCCATTCCATCAAATGAAAGCCCATCCTGTTCATAAAGATAAAACTTATGACATTTTCAGCCGTGCATTGTCCAGTGGTGCCGCAACGAAGAGGCCTAACCGTAAACAACCAAAGCACCAAAATGAATACACATCTCAAGTTTTCCTGTTCGAACGGAAACTCCCTAATAGGAGCACCGGAAGTGATCTGCCTGCCTTCCGGTAACTGGAGCGCCCCGTTTCCGGTCTGCGAAAGTAAGTGTTATCCTTGGTTATGTCAGTTATGTGTGATAATCGTAGTCAAGCAATTTTCGCTAGCTAAAGGGTATTTCAAACTACGCCTTTTTTTCAAGAATAAATAAAACACATAATTGTATTCTTTATCGAAAGCTTTTCATTGGTAATTAAAGTATCAGTTACGACATGTACGAAAAAGTATATCTGCCAAATGGCCTCCTCGAATACACGAATATTATTGTCCTTTAGTTTGGGAATCGAGTGTGGATTATCAAATCAATATTTTCTTGTAAACGACCGCTAGGACTGTATTTTTCACCTTTTTGAACTTCCACGGAACCGGTCTCTCGAAATTTTTTAGTAATCCGACCAATAGTGCTTTCAGCTAGAAGCTAGATGATTAGGTAAACCATAAAATTCACGTTATATTCTAAAAACATTTCCACAAAACGCTGATATTCATAAAATATTCAACAATTTGAATGCGTTGATGTATCGCGTACGACGCCATTTTTATAAATGTCATACATAACACAGTGCGCCATCTTTATTTTATTTATACTTTAAATGCGCGATTTGAAATCCCTTTTAGCTATGTTTGCGAAAGTGTTTTCTAGACAGCTTATCGAATCTAAAACCGATGGTTAAAGCTCGGAGCTTACCCTGCTCGATCTGACTAAACTATTAGATGTTCAAATGTTTGTTTAATCTGGGAATTGGAAGCGATCTGAACTTCAAGGCTACGTTCAGAATCAACGCCCGGTGAAGAAAGTGCGTCGGACGTAGAGCGCACGGGTTGTTTGAGATTTCGTCGAATGTTTCAGAACGACGTCGGATAAAATCTTTCCTCTCTTTCTAACTGACAATTTGAGGTTAAATCAAAGTTGAATACATGTTGAATCATAAACAGACAATCAAATATATGCAATATGAATCGAACTATTCCTTTAGTGGCTTTAAATTTATATAAAAAATTCATATATGAAATCTTGAAAATTATATCAGGACGGTGGTCGACGTGAGCGTTTAGGGAGAACTGTCATCCGTTCCTCTTTAGAGGTTAACAAAATCAAAACATTTCCGACATTCAGCAGTTTGTCAACATGCAAACATGTGAAATAATTCAGTAATGGCTTATTCTTGTACATATTTTTGCATGTTGAATGAGGAATAGGATGATGAAAATCGTAAAGAGGTTGAAAATGTAGAAATAGATCGAAGTTATCAAAGTTCTACGGATAAACTTTCAATAGATGTTACGCGGATATAGAGTTCATTTTATTGATAATTTTAGGTTTTATTGGTTTTATTCTATTACAATTTCATACTGTAGGGACAATGAATAATATCTATAATTTGAAAACTAAATATAATGGTACGATCAGGTATAGAAGTAAATAAGTTCGAATTCAAATTTCCCTCACTGTCTCGTAGTCTGCTATCACTGTGGTTCCATCTAAGAATCGAATCAATTTATACATAATTATAATCTTTCATTTAAATAACAATGAATAGGTAATAAAAATCAGCTGATATTGGTTTCCTTACATTGACTGTTTCGAAGGCATAATTTATTGCCTTCAAAAATAATGATTCTTCCCAAATCATCTTTCCTAATTTGATGAGTATAATTCGTAATAAAACTCATAATGAATAAGTATAA
>CM024241.1:13995627-14065918 GCA_013421045.1 Propylea japonica | reverse complement strand
GGGCAGGGAGAGGAAAAGCGTCGGAATCAACGTGTGTGGTCCGCGGCGAGGTGAGCGACTTTGGCTCACGAGCGCCTCTTAACAATCCTCTCTGTGAGACACCGCGGACCCTCTTTGTCCCTCTGGGTACGTACCCACTGAGGGGCAGGCGCTGTTGCCAGAAAACCGAGATGTTCCTGGAGATCCCGACAATTGCTTCGTAGCGACACCATACGCATACCTATGAGTTATCGGACGGGTTAATTGGTAGGGTGAGAAATTTATTGCTTAGCTGGGATGTAGAGATTGGAAAAAAGCGTATATGATGCGTATTAATTATAGGAGAAATTTCATATATCCGATTCCAATAGTTTTGGGTATGTCAAGTTATTTCTCACGAATATTTTATGAGTATTTTGTTTGATTTTCTTTGTGGGAGTGTGGTCATTGGGTGCCAATTCAATAGCCTCAGTTCAGCTTTAGTACATCTTAGATAGCCATATCATTCCACTTTAAAATTGAGGAGTTCCTGAAGAATCTGTTTCTGACTTTAAAATCTATACATACACCCATGAACTTACAAACAAGCAGTTTCTGAAGTTTTTTTCAAGATATAATAATAGAACCCACAAGCGACAACGTAGCAAAGTTGCATTAATATTATCTGCAGAATATACCCCAGAAACTTCAGGCAAATCAGTTGCATCTTGTACATACTACATGTACATATTCTGTGAATGAATCTCTATACAAGAATCCAGAGGAATTGGACGAAGGCTCCTGGAGACACAGCGGACCCTTTTTGTCCCTTTGGGTACGTATCCGCTAAGAGACCGGAGCTGCTGCCAAAAAACCGAGATGTTCCTAGAGTGCTGTCAAATTCGTGAACGACATAATGAGTAATGACCAATCGGACGGGTTAATGATAGGTGAGAAATTTATTACTTATATGCAATGTAGTGATAGGAAAATCGTATATGATGCTCATTAATTAAAGAAGAATATTCATATATCCGATTCGAATAATTTTGGATATGTGAAGTTATCTTTTCACGAATATTTTATGGGTCTTATTATTTGATTTACTGTGTGGGATTGTGAGTCATTGGAGGCTCATTCAATTGTTTGAGCTCAGATTTGGTACATCTTAGATAGCCATAGCATTCCACTTTGAGATTGAGAAGTTCTCGAAGAATCGGTTTCTGACTTCAACACCTATACACGTGTTATTTGTGTCAACATACAAACTAGCAGTTTATGAAACACTTCAGCACATATGAGATAACTATACCATGCCACTTTGAGTAGTTCTTGAAAAACCAGTTCAGCTTTTGAAATTTCTTGAACATGTAGTAGAATCCACAAATTGTTCTGGTTTAGAAACTTTGATAACGTTGCAATTGGAAGGTTGCATAAAATTATCTGAGTCTGATGAATGTTCTTCACATCAGACTTGAAATCTTCACGCAATTCAGTTGCATCTTGAACTTCGTAAAAGAAGGTCTATAAAAGAAGTCTGAAGACATTGGACGAAGCGTCCTGGAAAGCCACACACATGTAACAAACCTATATTGCAAAGATCGTAGTAGGATCATTAGTATGAGTTTGAATAATATTTTTCTACAAGGCATATCTTACGTACTCTGTATGATATCACATCTCGAAATTGCGATACAATTTAATTTACTAATTTAGTACAATTCGGGTCCTGTTCCCTATTTCATCTAGAGAATTATGGCAGAGCAGCAGGTAGGTCCTTCAGTTAACGGAACCATTTGTAGTTTGATATTATCTGACTTAGTTTGAGTTGAATCCGTATAAATTCAATTCCACTGTAATTTGTGCCCAGATATTGACTACTTGAAATTCTTCTTTTTTTTCCTTTTTTGGATCAATTTTTCTGCCTTTCTCCTGTAATAATATCTCCAGCTTTTTTCCCATCTTCTCGGGGGGCGTTGCAATGGTCTACGTTTATTTGGGAACTGTTTCCGCCCATTTGACCAATCTTTCTCTCTTTCTGCTGGCATCCTTTTCACATGGTCTCTCCAGAACTTCCTGCATGTTCTGGCCTCTGCTCTATCTTAATTTCCTTTTCACATGGCCTCCATTGAATGAATGAATCAACATAAGCCATTACCTAACAGTCAGCTGGTTTGGACTTTCTAAATACCTCATCTATTTCCAACATAAAGACATAAAAATATGCATCTTTATACTAAAGGCTTTCATGTGGCCCAAAGGAAGAAGTCGCAAGGTGTTGAATCACAAGATCTCTGTGGCCAATTGTGATCACCTCTACACGGTCCGGAATCTTTTCTCGCAAAATATCGATGGTTTCGTTGCTTGTGTGATCGTCCGGCTTGAGTTCTTGTGTTAACTGAACTTTATAAGCCTTAAGACCCACGTCTCTTCCAAAATCTCCTCACCATTTTTATAGTGAATTTTAATAATTTCATTGCGTTCTTGAAGCCTGTATCGTTCCATTTTTATTAATGGCGTAGATTCTACTTGTCAAATGTCAAATAACAGATTCAAACGAGACATCTACCGAAATAGCGGGCTATTCAAAATAACACTCTTATTGGAAAAGCCTTTACATTATACTGAAAATACGCGATATATAGGCAACAGTGCTTGTATTCATCTCCATCAGGACGATCAGCGGGATGCTAAACATCAGCCCAAGAAGTGATTAACCTGAGTACGAGTAGGTGCTCAATTATAGTTCCTAATATGCAATTTCTCGATATCATCATTACGGAAAAAGGTCCCGACTGAATTCAATTTGGAATAACTTGATTTTATGCACGTTGTGATTTTGATTTGTGGTTTTTCAATGAGGAATGATTGGTATTTTTAGGTTCATTAGTTTTACTTGATCAGCTTTTAAACAGCGAACAATTTAAAAAACCATGATTAAATTCGACTATTTGGATTATGTTACAAAAAGCATAAATTTTGCATTTCAATTTACAATCGTGAAATGGTATACGATGAGATCCCTAGATTCGCACTGCCAGGGGTCTCTGCTGACCTGGGAATGTCGTAACACCATGAAGCAACTAGGGTATATTCCCGTAAATCAACCGATGCAACCAGACCGGTCATCTCCTGGTTGTTATGGTTGAAATATATTTACGGAACGTATTTCGTTTGCTGTGTGACTATTTAGGTGAGGTTCAAATTCAAAATAATTTAATTCACTTAGAATTTAGTCGAATGGAACTGGAAGATAATCAACAGAAAAAGGAATCATTTGGGTTGGAAAAAAGTGTTCTCGTTCAATCAGATATTGTTCCCACTGAAAAAATTGATAAATAGAGTACCTAAAAAAAGATTTTTTTTGGGACGAGAAAAAAATTGAAACATATAATTATTTTAATACAACATATTTACCAGGAACAAATAGTTCAAAATGAATCGAACAAATGTCAAAAACCTTACAATAAAACAATCAATAAATAAATTCGTCAGCAACACAAATCACAGCACAGAACAGTCTAAAATAACTTTAATCCCAGAACACAAAAACAATAACAAGCCAAAGAAACCGAAAAATATCCTCGGTGATTCCGGTAGCTGAATATTACCGTTTTTTCTGTAACCGGGTTCCGTAAATAAACTGTTTCACAGAAACCAACCGAGAATATCATATTTACGGAACAGAAAAATACCAACCGAAACAACCAAGTTGATCTACGGAATATAACCCTAGCAAGAGGCAATAAAGTGACTAATCTATGAGTGCCAGGGCATAGTGGTGTTGAAGGTTGAACGAAATGGAAAAGTCTATAAATTAACTTAAAGTGCAGCAAGGTTGACATTTCCTGGATCTGAGCCTTCCTATGGAATTGGATATTATGTTATCTATGGGCTTGGAATTCACAAATATAACGCAGTGGTCCAGGTTTGGGAGTAGAATAGCAGAGCAACCTTCTGGAGAAAGAACCTTGAACTCAGTCTGTCCAAAAAATTAGTGAAGATTTCACCTACATATACCAGAAAGCTCCTGAAGTTGTCATGTGCTGAGCTTCGGGCGATGATAAGTCTGCTGACGGGGCACTCTCGGCACCTTGGCCTGAGAACAATTCATATGGGGAAATCGACCCTGGACACCTATGAGGTAACAGCCAATGCTCCTCCTGAGGAGGTTCTCGGTTTTATCTATGCTATTGATGCCCTCTTTGGGTTTGCATAAATGATTAGGGAAGAGAAAAAAATCAAAATAAATGAGGAATCAATTATTTGTCTCAATAAATTCTTTATGAATTACTCCAAATGCTGTATTTAGCTGCCACAAATATCAGGTTTCAACTAAAACGGTCTCCAAGTTATCATCCTTAGGTATCCAAGATCCAGGCAATGATCAAATCAATCCTACATACATTTCATTCTTACACTGCCGCATTGCCGCGGACATAATTGAGGAAAGATGAAAAGAAAAGATAAATCGAAATCAGATAAAGCTAATGATGACAGCGTTTCGAGGCATACATCATAACAACGATCCTCATGCCCGATATCATGGAGGATGCACTGAAAATGATCAAAAACCATCAGCTACCTGAAAAGTAGGTTAAACACCAATGGATGCAAACCTCTTAGCAAAACCATCGGATGTTATGCCAAACATCTTCGGTTGGCCGTTTGAATGGCCATTGTTGACCTTCCTAGTGTATTAAGTTCCGTAAATCGATTGGATGAGAATCCATCCATGTGGTTTACCGATGGATCAAAAACTAACAGAGGCAATGGAATTGGGGTATATTGACCTAAAATGAGGATCTCTGAAGCTCTGGGAATTGAACCTTCTATTTTACAGACGGAGATAATGGTTGTATATGCTCTCAGGAGTTTCTTAAAATGAACCTCAAGGGGGCGTATGTCTACATCACCATAAACAGCCAGACCACGGTGAATCTCTAGAATCTCACTACCAGGGGTCTCTGCTGACCTGGAAGTGTGGATTTGAAGGAAATAAAAAAGCTGTTGACTTCTTGAAAGTGCATCAAGGTTAATACCTGCTGCACCTGAGCCTATCTGTAGGCTTGGAAAAACGTAGGTCCAGCAATGGCAGTTGAATAACAGAATAATTGTTTAGGGAAACAGCCCCTGTACTTCCTCAGTCCAAAAAGTTCGTGACGATTTCACCTACTCATACCAGAAAGCTCCAGAAGCTGTCACGAGTTGAGCTTCGGGTGATGGTGGGACTGCTGACGGGATACTGCTGTTACAAATATCATTTGTACCGTATAGAAAAGTCAGCAGATGCGATTTGTAGGCTTTGTGGACAAGAAACAGAAGCAGTTGAACTCATAGTATTCAAGTATCCATAGCTGACTGGCCTAAGAACAATTCATATGGGGAAATCGGTCCTGGATACCCATGTGGTAACGGTCAAGGCTCCTAAGGAGGTTCTCGGTTTTATCTTTGCTATTGATGACCTCCTTGGATTTTCACAAATGATTAAGGGAGATAAGAAAAGGACAGAATAAATGAGGGATCAATTATTTGTCTCAATAAATTCTTCATGAATTACTCCAAATGCTGTACAAAGCTGCCACAAATATCAGGTTTCAACTAAAACGGTTTCCGAGTTATCATCATTAGGTATCCAAGATCCGGGCAATCATCAAACCAATCCGACATACATTTCATTCTTACACTACCGCGGACATAATTGAGGAAAGATGAAACGAAGAGATAAATCGAAATCAGATAACGCTAATGATGACAGCGTTTCGAGGCATACATCATAACAACGATCCTCATGCCCGATATCATGGAGGATGCACGGGAATTTATAAAAACCAGCTCCTATCTGGGTTGGATACAAATGGATTCAAAGCAAGAGCCAAGAGGTATGGATTCAAAACATTCTTCGGATGTTATGCCATCCATCATCGATTTCGAAACACCATATTACGGTCATAGGTGACCGTCCTAGTGCAATAAATTTAGTAATCGTATGGTTTACCCCAATCGAAATCAAAAAGATGTACTGGTATTGGAATATATGAACCTCAACTAAGGATCTCTAAAATCTTGGGAAGTGAACCCTCTATTTAACAGATGGAGAAAGTGGCTATATAAATGCGCTCATGAGTGTTCTGAAATGATGTCTACATCACCAAGCACAGCCAGGTCATGCTGAGACTGAGACACCTACTAGACCTGAGCTTTCCTGTGATCTTGGAAAATACCACTAAATGGCAGCGGTCTAGCAATAGAAGTTGAATAACCCTCTAGAGAAACAGACCCGTACTTGTACAGTCAAAAAAATTCGTGACGATTTCACCTACCTATATCAGATAGCTCCAGAAGCTGTCACCAGCTGTGCTTCGGGTGATGTTAGGACTGCTGACTAGCACTATTGGAACAAACATCATTGGTACCGTATGGAAAAGAGAGCAGATGGGGTTTGCAGGCTTTATGAATAAGAAGCAGAAACACCCGAGCACATGGTATTCAAGTGTCTATATCTGGATATGGGCTAAGAACAATTCATGTGGGAAAACTTGTCCTGGATACCCAAGAGGTAACAGCCAAAAGGGTTCAATATTACTGCAACGAACATTGAAATATAGAATCCAGAAATTCGGCGCAAATATCTCAAAAATCATACGAGTACCCAAATTTAGGTTGATGTTTATAAACAGCAGGAGGGAATATAAATATAGAGATCTTGCCTATGTTTACATCTGGCAGGACCTATCTTTGTTCTTTATTGATCTGAGTGGCACCCTGAGCACTCTGATGTAGATGGATGGAATCAACAGATCTAAGAATATTCAAATGGTAGGATATTTTTCTCAATATGAACAAAGATTTCATAATTTTCCGAAATGTAGCATAAATACGGACTCAATTTGTCTTTATAAAGTCTTCATGAATTACTCTAAATGCTATAGTTCTGCCGCAAATATCAGGTTTCAACTAAAACCATCATTAGGTATCCAAGATTGGGGCAATTATGAAACCAATCCGACATACATTTTATTCTTACATTACTGCGGACATAATTGAGGAAAGATGAAACGAAGAGATAAATCGAAATCAGATAACGCTTATGATGACATCATAACAACGATCCTCATGCCCGATATCATGGAGGATGCACGAGAAATGGTTAAAAACCAGCTCTTACCTAAAAAGTAGGTGAATCATCAATGGCTTCAAACCTCTTAACAAAACCATAGGATGTTATACCAACCATCTCCGATTTCGAAACGAATGGTCATAGTTGACCGCCGTCCTAGTGTATTGAGTTTCGTAAAATGCTTGGATAAGAATCCATCCATGTGGTTTACCGATGGATAAAAATCAGAAAGAGGCAATGGGATTGGGGTATATTGACCTAAACTAAGGATCTCTAAAGCCCTAGCAAGTGGACCTTCTATTTTACAGACGAAGATAATGGTTGTGTTTGCTCTCAGAAGTGACTTAAAATGAACCTCAAGGGGGCATATGTCTACATCACCACCAACAGCCAGACCACGGTGAATCACTAGAGATGCACTACCGGGGATGTCTGCTGACCTGGAAGAGCCGTAACACCATGAAGCATTTGACTAGACGCTCGGCCATTGTGGATTGGAAGGGAATAAAAAAGCTGTTGTCTTACAGTAAAGTGCATCAAGGTTAATACCTGCTTCACCTGCGCCTTTCTAGTGACATGGAAGAAAGCAATGGGACATCAATGGGAGTTGAATAACAGAATAACTTTCTAGGGAAACCCCCCTATACTTCCTCAGTCCAAAAAGTTCGTGACGATTTCACCTACTTATACTAGAAGCTCCAAAAGCTCCAGAAGCTGTCATGAGTTGAGCATTGGGTGATGGTACTGCTGACGGGGCACTGCAGTTACAAATACAATTTGTACTGTATAGAAAAGTCAGCAGATGAGATTTGTAGGCTTTGTGGATCAGAAGCAGTTGGACACAATATTCAAGTATTCATAGCTGGCTGGCCTAAGAACAATTCATATGTGGAAATCGGTCCTGGACACCTATGAGGTAACGGCCAAAGCTCCTGAGGATGCTCTCGGTTTTATCTATGCTATTGACGACATCCTTGCGTTTTCATAAATGATTAGGTCAAAATAAATGAGGGATGAATTATTTGTATCAATGATTTCTTCATGAATTACTCCAAATGCTGTATATCTATTACTGCCACAAATATCAGGTTCCAACTAAAATGGTCGCCGAGTTATCATCATTAGGTATCCAAGATCCGGGCAATCATCAAACCAATCCGACATACATTTCATTCTTACACTACCGCGGACATAATTGAGGAAAGATGAAACGAAGAGATAAATCGAAATCAGATAACGCTAATGATGACAGCGTTTCGAGGCATACATCATAACAACGATCCTCATGCCCGATATCATGGAGGATGCACGGGAAATCGTTAAAAACCAGATTATTATTCGTTTTGTATACAAATGGCTTCAATCCACTGCCGTGCTGTAATTGATCACAGAGTTTTTGTTTCCGCTTTATGAATATGGATGCGTTTGTTATTTATAGAAAAGGATTGTCCTTGAATGAAGGCGGTCTGAGGCGGCTTATGAGTGTTGAATATTTTTTTCGGAGCAGGCATTTGTAATTTCAAGAACGATTATGGGAAATAAACGTTTCCAGGATTTTTGTAGCCACTTTCTCAGAAGATTCGTTCTATTATACCAAGGTCAATGAGTTTTGAAACCAAGAAACCATACAAGAAAGAAAAGAAGACAATATAACGAAAATGAAAGGAAAAATAAATTTAGGGCGATCTGACGCCGGGAAGTGGGTGGAGGGGGGTTAGTTTTGATGTTCGAAAAATGGTTTATTTCGATTTCCGGCAAAACTACAAGCCAATAAAAAAAGTTATATGGCAAAATGTAGGTAAAAGAAAGACTTCTGTATTCAGACTTTTTCACATAAACTGAAAATTCTTGTGAAAATGCCAAAAACCAAGTTCTTAGCCTTTTATTTTTATCTTTCACAAAAAATTTATTTTCACGAAATCAATTGTAAACTTGAAAAGTGTAAGGGTTCTTCCAACTATGTGACAATAATTTTTGGTGAAAGAAATAAAAAAGCCCAAACTCTCTGCCTTTCTAATGAGTTTCATTCTACTATAATTTTTTTTAACTTTATCCCAATTTTGAAGGCTTCAGCACTATTCTCAGTGTTCTCAGTTATTATTTTTCTTCAGTTCTTTAGTTTGATTCATGAAGATTTTCAAGATTGAGTCAATCTTTAATTTTAATTGTAGTGTATAAGTTATTCTGTCAGTTGAGAAAATCACAACTGGAAAATTAAAAATTTTCAAGGTAGATTGAAGATTTAAACACCAGATCAATTCAGAAATAGATCGAACGAAACTGAAAGCTCTCAGGAAAATTAGAATTCAATAATCGTGTTCTTAATATAAATAAGCACGAGCTTCAGGCCTCTTAAATGTATATGTGTATGCAATTGAAAATCAACGAAAGAATATTGTCACAGTGGGTTTGAATTGATCGAGCTGTCTCCTGAATATCAAATGTTGGCGAAATTGTTATGATATTCCTGGTGAAACTAATAATTCAACGGAAATTATCAGTATAGTTTTAAATTTATTTATTCTTCTTATGCAGATAAGTATTATTGGGCATTTGGTTCCCATTATAATGCATGACCTTTTTTGCCCAAATGTAGCATTTCTGGGTTGGAAAAACACGAATATTTTTCTTGTGAGTGAGTGAAAGGTTTGAATTTTGTAAACCTCATGCAGTTTTGAAAATTACAAACATTCGACCAGAACTATAATACTCTGTTCCCCTAGTAATGCAGTACCTATATTTGTGCTTAAAAAACCTCTATTGGGAAAGATTTGGGTTAGTTTTGATTTCTTTAATTTTTTATGTTTTTTGGGGTGCTGAATCCGAATCTGAGATTTGCTAACAAAATTTCGAAATGAAATGTTGCGGCCAAATGCAAATGCAAGATGCTCATAATGAGAATTATCAATTATACTATTCACGAGAAAATTTCTAATCGACTTGGTGAAAAAATACTGAATGGAGTCTCTTAATAATACGAAGTCTTCAGACTTTTTTTCTCAATTAGCTGATTGAGTTTAGATACCGTCTCTTGGCGAACTCAATTTCAACAATTCAGCACACTTGATGGTATCCCGGACTTCATCAACACTAATGACCACATTGCTGCCCAGCCTGCCATGAAATTAAGTCTTGCTTTTATCAAATTTGTCAAAAGTTAGCAGGCTAATTTTTCATTCGAATAACTGACATTTCGTCTCTTCCCATGCGCGAAGAACCTAATTGATTTTTTTCCAATGAAATGAGTAAAAATGAAACTTTCCCATTGGTCGGTAATGGATGTTCATAATTGTTATTTAATTACCTTCTTTCGAGGTATGGTTCTCATTAATCATCTTGAAGTGTTTCTCAGGTATTTTGATGGTGAACAATTTGGGAAGGAGGTCGGTATATTTGTTGAATTTTCTACTTACAGTTTTATTTATCCATTTGTAATTAGATTTATAAATTATAACTGTCAGTTGAACACATAAAATTATGATTATGAATGGAATGGTGTGCAAACAAGAATATTTTAAGTAGATGAATGCGGAAATACGCAATGAATTTTTGGTTTCTTGTATTTTTCTCATGCTTCATCTTTAAACATGATGATTCTTTAGGAGCGGAATTATTATTGGCTCATATTTCTTCATTAATCAGGACGGAGCAACCATAACGGTCGATGGAGACCCCTATCGCACCATGGTAACCGATTCAGTTTGTTGCTGCTCTTGATGGTATTGATGTGAACAATGTTTGGTTTCCACAGGATGGCGCCACCACACATATTCGGCATAATTAATTTATTGCGTCAAACTTTGATGACCGTTCAATTAGCTGAAATGGTGATATCAATTGGACGCTAGCAAGCTGTGACTTTACACCGTTGGTTGGACTGTTTTCTGTTATACCGACAAACCGAAGACAATTGAGCATTCGAAGACCAACATTCGTCATTGCCATTGTCGAGATACGACTCTATACTCTGTAAAATGTGGTAGAAAATAGGTGCTATCCTATGAACACATTAACTCCAAAAATTCAAGAATCTTCATTAATTAATTTATTAATCCTATTAATTTACTTCTTTGGGGCAGCCTAAAAATATGGCATAAAATTGATTCTAATAATGTAGATCAATCAAAAATGGAGAAAAATTAAGAAAGCTCGGATATGAAGTCTGAAATTTTCACACTGTTCATATTGGGAAGAAGATAATTAAAATTTGAATATCCGGAGAGCAATTGGCGTCTATCTATTCTTTTTGAGCGCTCGTTCTACTCAAACGAATGCGATATCGTTTTGCCCAAATGTCTGTAATTTTCAAATGTTGAGCCCAAAATGGTTTCAAATATCGATAGGATTAGACTCCCTGATGACGATGTCGTTGTCAAATTCAATTCTGTCCGTGGGACCGTCCGTTAACACAATAGCTTGAAATTTTCTGGATGAGTTCAGGTCCCAAATGCTTCGGTCAAGTTCGTTAACCCGCTAAATCGTACAGAGGGTTCCATAAAATATGGCCATTAAAAATTTTTTTTCCTCAATCTCTCAGAAAATACGAGACCAATCGGAATGAAATGTTACAGCCATATGCTAGATGCTGATAACTAGCCTCATGCAAAATTTGGTGACCATAGATATCTGATTGGAGTGAATTTTTTTTGTGAATGGAGATCGATATTCTGAATGCTCATTCAAGATTTCGTGGCCATAGTTTTAACTGAACCATAGAAAATTCAATTGGAATATTGAACAGAAAAATCCTTGTATTTCCATAAAAAATATTCGATTCGAGTGAAATTTTTTCTGGTTATGAAGATTGATATACTCAATCTTCATTCAAATTTGGTGGCCATTGTGTTAACAGAACCATAGAAAATCCAAAATTGGAATATTGAAAGAAGAATCATTTTATTTCCATAACAGAACATCCGATTCGAGTGAAATTAATTTTTGGATGGAGATCTATATACTGTATGTTCATAAAAATTCCGTAGCCATAGTATTAACAGAACCAAAGAAAATACAATTGGAATATTGAAAACAAGAATATTTATATTGCTATAACAGAATATCCGAATCTGAATTTTCATGCGAAATTTTGTAGTCATAGTGTTAATAGAACCATAGATAATTCCATTGGAATATTGAAAAAAAAATCTTTTTTTATCCACAACAAAATATCCGATTCAAAAGAAATTCATTTTGTGAAGGCAAAATGATATACTGAATGTTCATAGAATTAAATTTTTTTGATTGATATTTTTTACACATTTCGTTTTCTGAATAATTTCTAAAATATAATTCCGATTGTGCTGAGATTCTGCATTTATATATTTGGTATCAATCACAAGTGCCATATAAAATTTTGAGGTAAGAGTCTTATTGCACCACCAATAAACGAACGCTGAAAAGTTCCTGCTCAGAGCTTTTCTTAAATTTTTCAATCTCAAATTTTGCGGTCGTCCCTTCTGAAATTTATCGTGTCTACAGCCGGCCCAAGGCCCAATATGACAAGTATAGGTAACAATTCGATCTATTCAAATTCTTTGTGGCAGTATTTCATGACTTCTTCCCATCAAGCGAATCAATTTCTATTTATTGACTTGAAATTTTTGATGATTCAATATTCATTGAAACATTATTTGGTCTGAGTAATTCCATCATATTCGCTTAAGGGTACAAAGTGTTTTCCTGACGACGGATGGCTATTGGCTAGTACTGGCCGAAACGTTGAAGGAAAGAAATAAATATGATGGAAATTACCCAACTAATATTTCAATCAATTTTTTTTATAAGAGAAGAAGTTGTTAGTTTGGGCACGCTTGTTAGTGTGAAGAAAACGTATAATCTTCATCCATGAATAGAATGAAACCAACAGTGATTCGAATAATCAAAGTTGAATTATCGTTTTCCCAATAAGACCAAGCGCGCAATTGCTTCTGACTTTGCATCTGAGCTTCCTTGTATTCATTTCTGTCATCAAAATTCGAGAAGGTAAAATGAACCTCATCAAGACAAAATTCGTACATATTATACTGTCATGTCACTAACAGAAGTCATTCTTGATTTTTGTTGAAACTCTTCATTTCCATAAATTCTACCTTCTGCCAATGAATCAGTTCGAAACTACCTTGTATAGAAACGAAGGAAATCAAATTACTGATCCTGAATTGTAGACTTCAGACTCCAAGCACATTCAACTGGGTATCAATCAGCAGAATAGACCATAAGAAACCTTTTCTCAAGAAGAAGCACCGTCGATGTGTTGTGTCATCCCGACTAATTATGACAACATAAAAACATTCCTCAGTGGCAACAAATAAATTTCCAACGTGTACACCGATGAAGAATTAAAATCGATCTTGTAATCTATATGGTCAGTCAAGTCTGAAGACCACTTTTCTTCGGCCATCGCCAGTTTTTGCTAGCTACGCCATCTTTGTTATATTCTGACCGAAAAGAACTGTGTGAACCTTTTTGTGGAACGTCTGATCTAGTATTATTTGTTCATTTGAAAACACGTGATCTGAAATATGAATAGATAGATGTGAAATGGAAAAATCAGTTGGAGGGATTTGGAATGATTTCATTATGTTTTTGTAACTGAGGTTGGTAGTATCAAAGGAGGAATTACTGGATTTGTTTCTAGAAACATTAATATCTCATTTTTAACATTCAAACTCTTTTGCTTACTGTGCATTCTCGTCTGAATGTCTCAAATGTAATGATGCAAATTTAATCTTTGATTCATTTTTTGGCATAGTATAAGACTGTAACTACCATACTTTTAATCTATACTGTACCTTATCCAATCATTAATCTATTCGATTATTGGGAAAGAAGCACTCTCACTGGATAAACACCCTAGCCTAGGCCAAAGATACTGCTCGAAACAAGTGTGATGTGCAGTATACTATTGACTGGATAGCCTACTAATGTTCTTTTTGGATCTTCAACAGTCTCATTTTTCCAAACCAAATAGTACAGTCGAATAGGGTTTTTAGCAGGAAAGTTTTGGGGTAGTTTTGATTTTTTCGGTTTTTTATGTTTTTTGGGGTGCTGAATCCGAATCTTAGGTTTGCTAACAAAATTTCGTGAGGAAACATTGAAAAAATACAAAAAAAGAGAAAAAATCTGATTCTTTGGCAGTTTTCTGCTTATAACTACTAACTATTAACTCTTCGTGAAAAACTTTTCCATACAAAATGAAAGTACATGAAATTTCCTACAAATTGTATTACCACAGGTTGTTCTGCGACAACCCGTTCTGGCTCAAATTATAGTTGAAAATGAGGTATTTTCAATGACTCAATAAATGAAAAAGACTTAAATTCTATGGTTCCGATGATGCGATTCTCTTGAAATTTTGCATGAACATTCAGCATATCAGTCTCGATTCATAAAAAAAATTCACTTGAATCAGATATCTTGTTATGGAAATATAAAGATTCTTCTTTTCAATATTCCAATTGAATTTTCTATGGTTCTGCTCACACTATGGTCACACAATTTTGCATGAAGCTTATTATGACCATCTTACATATTGCCGCAACATTTCATTTCGACTGGTTTCATTTTGTCTGAGATATTGAGAAACAAACTTTTTGAATGGCCGTATTTTGTTTCATAAAACAAGGTCATTCTAAATTTTTGTTCCTCAAATCTCAGACAAAACGAAACCAATCGAAATGAAATGTTGCGGCCAAATGCAAGATGCTCATAATAAGCCTTATGCAAAATTGTGTGACCAAAGTGTGAACAGAACCATAGAAAATTCAATTGGAATATTGAAAAGAAGAATCTTTATATTTCCATAACAAAATGTCTGATTCGATTAAGTTTTTTTTTTGTGAATCGCGACTGATATACTGAATGTTCATGCACAATTTCAAGAGGATCGCATCATCGGAACCATAGAATTATTTTTTTTTTTCATTTATTGAGTCATAGAAAATACCTCATTTTCAACTATTATTTGAACCAGAACGAGTTGTCGCAAAACAAGCTGTGGTAGTACAATTTGTAGGGAATTTTATGTAGTTTCATTTTGTATGGAAAGGTATTCTAGGAAAAGTTGAGTGTGTCAGAGTTATATGCAAAAAACTGACCAAGAATGAGATTTTCATACTTTTTTTGTATTTTTTTCTATGATCCGTCTAGAAATCTTGTTAGCAAACCTCAAATTCGGATTCAGCACCCCAAAAACATAAAAAATGAAAGAAATCTAAACTACCCCAAAACTTTCCCGTTAAAAGCACAATTCGACTGGATTAAAGAAGCACTCTCACTGGATAAACACCCTAGGCCAAAGATACTGCTCAAAACAAGTGTGATGTGCTTGTGCAGTATACTATTGACTGGATAGCCTACTAATATTCTTTTTGGATCTTCAACAGTCTCATGTGTTTCAGAGACTGGGAGTGAAAACCTATTAATAGTTTTTCAGAAATGCAGAATCCTCCCAGATTATATTTCAATCGATACCAATATTATGTTGAAATTAATGATTTATAATTCGTCAATTGTTTCAAATTCAATAAATCGATTTTGCTATCTGCATTTCATTAAATACCAACTTGAAATTGATGAGTGTCAATTTGAATCTGATAAGTGACAATATGTATTTGATTATTGCCACTTTGAAATTGAAAATCCCAATTTCAATTTGATATGACTAATGCCATTTTTATTTTAATTAGTGCTAATTTGAACTTGAAAAGGTATAGAATCTCTACACGCAGTATGATATTTTGTGCAAAAAACTCCTTCCTGTGAAGTCGGTTACAACGTATGTTGATACATAAACATAGTAGTTAATTTCTCCCTACCAAGCTGTGTCCCATCACCCAGCAGAATATAAATTCAAAAGAGATCAGTCTTATTAGTGGTAATCTCCTCTCGTATCAGATCTTGGATCGAAATAAACACGAAATGTAGAGGAATAAACAGGATTCTCGCTTCGTGAAGTCACACAACATTGAATATGGTTTATGTCGACGATATAATAAAGCTTTCATATCTCGAAACCAGTTTATAAATTGTAACAACTTGTTGAACGTCATTATCGGATCAGAAAAAAACGTAGCGTATATGTATATATGGAATAATAAAGCTAAATATAAATTTCAGTTAGACAGTTGCTGGCGCAGGGAAGGACCCAAATTCCTTTGAGATCCAGCACATTCAGTTGAAATGTTGTATGTACTCGAAAAACATTCTATCAAGTTTTGTACAACGCAATATATTCCCCTTAAATAACGTCAAAATTCCTTTATTGAAAAAGTGCAAGAAATTGTGTGTATCAGATGGTTTTGTATTTTGAACATTATAAGTTTTGAATGAACACGTCTTGAAATTTGATAATAAATCGACAAAATGAATCGAATAGTTCCAGATGACAAAGAAGGGAATTGTATGTTACTGCAAATATCATATTGAAGTGTAATTTGCAGATTTTATAAAGCGTTATAAATGGAGACATATAAATCTTTTTCAGCTATGCCGTTAATACTGGAAAATAACATCGGGCAAATGACCACCATGACCACGCTTACCGGACCATATCCTTTTAATGAAATTTTCCATAACCAAATCGCAATGTGGCTGCCCTATGCCCTCGATAGCCTCACGAATTCCATCTT
Source organism: Propylea japonica (assembly GCA_013421045.1). NCBI lineage: Eukaryota > Metazoa > Arthropoda > Insecta > Coleoptera > Coccinellidae > Propylea > Propylea japonica. Next base: position 14,049,211 of record CM024241.1, on the reverse strand, counting down.
TGAGGTCTTGAATCGACTCTGGGCTATTGGCGTAGACCTTCTCTTTCACCTGGCCCCAAAGGAAGAAGTCGCAAGGTGTTAAATTACAAGATCTCGGTGGCCAATTGTGATCACCTCTTCGAGGGATAACACGGTCCGGAAATTTTTTCCGCAAAAGATCAATGGTTTCGTTGCTTGTGTGGCACGTAGCCCGCCTTGTTGAAAGTAAAGGTTGTCCAGATCAATACTATCTAATTTCGGCCATTCTGAGGTTCATTAAGACTATGGAACTGGACGGATTTCTATAAGACAAGAACCGTACACAGCTCTAGACATCAAATGAGCTTTCCAAACATCTCATATCTGACCTGACTATTAGTATGTAACGAATGTCATATTTTATATATTCGCGAATGCGAATTCGAATGCAAATGTCTGCTACTGACATTCGCGAATGCAAATGCGAATGCGAATGTAGAAGTGTTCAATAAGATAAATAATTTTTATTTTTTAGAAAGAAGAATGTATTATGTTTGAGAGTTTATACATTTCTTGTTTGTTTAGATTATATTTATAATTTAATGCAGAAGAATATAGTTTTTGGTTATTTATCATATTTTATTATTTTTTTTTTATTCAAGATGATGATTATTTAAACATTTTAAAGTTATACAGGGCCTTTATAAATGATTGTAACAGCGCAGTTGGCTTTGGATTACAGAATACCAATCTCTAACCAATCAGAGCATAGCATGATCAAAGAATTCTGTGGTTTGCATAATCCAAAGCCAACTGCGCTGTTACAATCATTTATAGAGACCCTGTATAAAGAAAGACTGATGAAAGTTTAATAGATTTGTTTTTGTTAGTTTCAATTGCACCCAATTTTTGTGTTATAAGTTTTTTTCTGATATTCATATTCGCAAAACATTCGCAGAAATTTTGCGGATGCGAATGCAAATGCGAATATTCAAAAATATGCGAATATCCGCGAATGCGAATGTGAATGCGAATATTCGTTACAGCTCTACTGACTATACACAAAATATTGCCTTAAATTGGACTAGCCGAAACTCGAAAAAGTTTGATGCCAATTTTATTCTTCACACAGGAACAGGCTGTTTTAACGCTTGCTCATATGTACCAAAAAACTTTATATCGTTTCACAAAGTGAATCAAAGGTATTGAAACTAGTTATTTCCTAACGTGAAGAATTGAAACCATGTGCATCGCTTAAGAACAAGTCCTCTTCCTAAAATGGGGCTGGTTCAATTCAATCAAATAAATGGATTTGCTCTACCGAGTGAATATCAATTATTTTTATTTTTCACTTGTACATTATATGTTTATTTTACCTTAGAAACGGTTGCTATAAATACACTCATTATGCCCGTGGGCATTTTAGCGGGCATTATGGATCATAACGCCCGCTCACAACAAAAACAGTAATGACATTCACTTAATAAATGATGACAGCAATAACGAACTTCAAAATATTAACAAATGTCATGGTTACTACTGAAAGTTAAATGGAAAAAAATCATAGGAGCAATCGAATTTTATTGTAATTAAATGATATATTCGTGAAAAATAAAATCTTGTATGCACCACGAGCGTTATTAGATCCTAACGCCCATCGGGCAACATTCATCCCTCGGGCCAAAGACCCTCGGGCCGAATGTTTCCCTCCGGGCGTTAGAATCCATATAACGCACTTGGTACATAAATAACTATTATGATCGAAATTGCTAGATATTGATGTGAATGACGTTTATTTCCAACAGGATGATGTTATGTGCCACACAAACAAGAAAACAATGACAATTCTGCCATTTGTTCCTCCAAAATTCTTCATGAGTGGCCACCAAGATCTTACGGTTGAAGACCTTCAGACTCTTTTATTTGAAACCTCCTGGAAGACAAGGTTTATGCTGAAGCTACACAATCGATTCAAGACCAAGAAGTTTGTATTCGTCAATATTTTTAGGATGTAGATTCGCAAATGTACTAATTGGTCATGTAAAGTTTTATGACAAAAATATGGTGCTGCAGTGGTAGACCAAGAAGTGGAAATCTGACCTGTATTCCATAATAAGTGGCACATCTTCCTCTTTGCAATGAAACAAACATCCATTGATTTCCCATTTTATTCAATGAAATGGAAGAACCTTATAAAACCTTACCACATGACATCCAAAATGATCTTGCAAGGGTCTGGTCAAGGGTCTACCACAGAGTCCGTCCCTGGCAGCCGTACCATCACCATTGGCTCGAATCTGGTATCGCATAATTAGATGTAAGGGAGCGAGATGATAAGCAAGAGATAGAATCAAGAGACCGGCTCAATTCGGCTCGCTGGGATTTATAAAGGAGGCATTGGAACAAGTAAAACAAAACGTGGACCACCCAAGTTGTATTCTGTGATCGCGGCCGAAAGCCTTTTCTCATTGGCAGACAGCCAGTTAACAGCCTGACTCTAGATTAGTGTTGTTTGTAACGCCGCGTCTTCATCGATCGGATTCTGTGGTACCTGCGACCATAGAGATAGGAGATCGGTTATCTCTCTGTGGCTTTAGATATTTATTGAATTATTTGGTGGAGAGATGAGACCGGCCTTTTATTCTCGCAATGGGTGGGATGGGGGTACGCTTCAGCCAATTATTCATAGCCTTTGACAGCAATGGTTTATTCGTGGTATGTTGCGGTATGGAAGATTGTTATGGATGGTACTACATGGTAAGGTTTATGTCGAAAGTAAGTTTTGAGCTTCGAGAATTCGGTACATCACGGATGCTGCTTATAATCTTGGTATTATCGATTTTGAATTGGTTACTTAGGTTTTAATCTTGTACGAGAAAGAATAACTCAAATAATGAGGAAAATACCAAGGAACAACTCGGGGAACTATTATGAGTTTTTATAAATTTCAATAAAGTTTTTATAGCCCATCTCAGATTATTAACGGATGACTGAAATATTTTATGGCGATCAATGTGTGAGTTCTGACATTCTATATACAGGGTGTCCCGTAATTAGACCGACAAACTTCTAGTGGACATTATAGATCATATTTAAGACAGATTCTACTCAAATCATATAATGCAAAATTGCTTCCTTAAGGAGCTAGTGTCCTTTGAAGATGACGTCCTGTTCACACTTTTTGCCACATATTCGCAAAACGGAGTCACATAAAGTGCTGAAATTTCACACATTGGCTAATATCAAAATAGGCATCGATTAGATTGAGTGCATTTTTTCATGTCAAGCACAATCGTATCATTTTGGGGGGGCGAAGGGTATTTTTAGTTGAAACTTTTTTAACTTTCATTATTTCGCTAGATTTACATCATATTGATAAACTCTGATGTTTTTTCTGAAAAATGATGCTCTTGTATAATAACGCCCAGATGCAGCATTTGAGAAAAAAATATTTTTATCATTTAACTACCTAACTCTGAAGACTAGGTAAGTGAAAAGAGAGAAAATTTCAAATCAATTTTTTTCGGAAATGGTGCATCTGGGCGTTATTATACAAGAGCATCTTTTTTCAAGAAAAAACATCAGAGTTTATGAATATAATGTGAATCTCGCAAAATAATGAAAGTTAAAAAAGTTGGACAGGACGTCATCTTCAAAGGGCACTAGGTCCTTAACGAAGCAATTTTGCATTATATGATTTGGGTCGAATCTGCCTAAAATACCATCTATAATGTCCACTAGAAGTTTGTCGGTCTAATTACGGGACACCCTGTATATTCTTTTGAATTGCGAGCTTACAAAATACAATACATGAAACAAAAAAGTCCCTAGCTGAGATCGGTGCAAGACGGGGTACCATACTATTCTGGCGTATGATACCAGAGCACAGTAGAAAAAAACCCTGTCTCGCCATTTTTAAAAAATTGAAACTATTCGAATAAATACCAATATTTAGATACAAAATACTTAATTTATGCTCTTGGGCTAAGAGGGTGTTTTAAACCAGGGCCGGCATGTGTGGCAAGTGATGATTTTTCGAATCTTCTGTTTTTCTAAAATATCGAATTCCATTTACGAATAATGATAAAAAAACGTGTGACAAACTTCTGACAAAATAACTAAATAACATTAATTCATATGGTCTTATCGAACAATTCTTGAATTGAATTGGAATACAACAAAGTTGATCATTTGGAATATCTCTTACGAAGGTAAGTACCTACTTCCATCGAAAAATAGAAATAGAAAGCTCCACAACACTGATCCTTGCTTTGATTTCCTGTAGACTTTTTAACAAGGGGAAATACCTTTACACTCATTGCTTTTCTTTGGGTTTTTCGTTTATTCGTTTTCTGTTTATTTCTGAGCGCTCGCTCTGCTCAAACGCGAGTGCTATATCGTTTTGCCGAAATGTCTGTTATTTTAGAACTTTGAGCAGATACCTAATTGTCTCATACGATGAGGTTTTCACTGAATCAATTCTGTTCGTGGAACCGTCCGTAAACACGATAACTTTCGAAAAGATTGTCCTAGTGACTTGAAATTTTCAGAGTAAATTCTGTTCCTAAATGCCGTGGTCAAGTTCGTAAACCAGCAAAATCAAACAGGGTGTATCCATAAAATATGGAAATAGTATCAAAAGAACTACCTATAGAAATTCAAACTCCTTAGGTATATTTTCTCAACAAAATATCCGATTCGAGTGATATCCATTTCAGGGTGAAGGAGATAATAAAAACTCAAATATTGAAGTGATTTCACAATTTTCACATTCTTATAATTTGAGTGTAGAATCCCAGAGAATAGCATGCTACCTATGCACCATCTCTGATTTGATGAACTTAATTTCATAAGACAAAGATGTCTTATAGCAATTTCTAAATCCAAATTACCCATCAGTTTTCAACATTCCACCATATCCGTAAACCTTCACATTTCTGAAATTATCCAGTGAGAACTATCCATCTAGGGAATTTTATTTTAGTGTCACTAATCGGTATTCACCTTAAAAGGAATTCCATTAATCGCTTCTTAATATCAGCAACACTTAACACTACTTGCGCTATTCGCTATCATTTTTCCACAAATGCATTAATTCCTCTATCTATATTCCGAACGGATAGTCGGTCTGAAGAAAACGACCGGCATACGAGAAAATCGTTATAAATTATATGATTCAATCAGTTGATCTACCATAATAGATCGAAATAGATTGATTGCAATTAGTATCATTTAGGTTATTGATGGAATGTTTTCAAGGAAATTTAAATTGGTGTTTTCGCTTTCTGATGAGCGAAGCGGTCTCTATTGAGATCAAACACGATTGCGATGATTTGTCAGCCGGTAGCTCTGTGGAGTTTACCAAAAAAGTGACTGAAGATTTATTTATCTACTTTGATTCACACGCGAAGTCGCTTGCTAGGAGATAGTCGATTAAAGCTGCATTCCGCAATAGATTCGTCATCTCTGAATTTACCTACCTTTCTACATTCTCCAATCTTGATAGTTCATTAATTGGTGACGTGTTGAGTGGATACAGGAGAGCTACAGCGTTGTCAACAGCTTGGTTGGCAACGACCGAAAAAGGAAACAATCAGTTCGCTACCAAATTGGAAGTTAGCAAAAAACCATACAGCAAAGTTATAAACCGGTAGCATTGAGTTTAAATATACCCAGAAAAACAACGCGGTTCAGATAAATGATCTAATTTCAACAAATTCACTGAGCTCATGAAAGAAAAAAGACGAAGAACAAACATTACGAAGATCAGTAATAACTTCATCAACAAAACAGTTGTCAATTTATCATCACGAAATTTGAATGAAATTGAAAAATCTGTATTATCTAAAAGAATCAATTTTGCTATAACTCCAAAAAATGTACCAATATTAGATATGATAACAGCTATTGAAAAGACTGCTCAAAATCTCCCTATAGAAAAATCAAATGAATTTAGAGTTCACAACAAAATTTTATTAAAGAAACCTTTCAAATTGAATCCAAATTTGAATAATGATGAGAAAAAAGCAATTAATTCATTAAAAAATGATATGAATATAAAAATTCTACCTGCCGATAAAGGAAACGCCACAGTTATAATGGATTCAGATGAATATAAAAATAAATTGTTAGATATTATCAACGACAATGATAAATATTCCAAAATCAATAGAGACCCAACAAATGTTACAGAGAAGAAAGTCAAAAAAAAATCATATCAAAAAACTCCAAAAATTTCACGTATGCTGAAAAGAAATTCATAAATCCATCCTGTAGTAAACCACCACATTTATATGGCCTACCCAAAATTCACAAACCCTCAATTCCATTAAGACCAATAGTTAGCTCGATTGGATCTCCCTGTCAAAATTTGGCTAAATATACTTTACAATTTTTGAAACCATTAACAGGAAAGTCAAACAGTTTTTTGAAAAACACGTCGCATTTTCTTGAAAAATTAAGAACATCAAATTTGAATCAAACTGACATTCTGGTAAGCTTCGATGTTGTTAATCTATTTCCAAACGTTCCAGTGAGTGAAACACTGGAAATAGTGAGAAGAAAATTGTTAGATGAAACAACTATTTATGATAATACTAAATTAACTGCTGATAATATAATAGAAATGTTAGATGTTTGCCTAAATTCAACATATTTTCAATTAGACGATGTTTTCTATAAACAGAAATTCGGAATGGCCATGGGTTCTCCTTTATCTCCTAATATGAGCAATATATTCATGGAATATTTCGAAGAAAAATATGTAGAAACATATTCACTGAAACCAAAGACTTGGTGGCGATATGTAGACGATATTTTTGTAATTTGGCAACACGGCAGAGAGGAATTAAATAAGTTTTTTGATTATATCAATAATAAAGAACCAACCATTAAATTTACGATGGAATTAGAACACAATAATCAAATTTCTTTTCTAGATGTTCTAATAAGAAAATTTATAGATCATTATGAAACAAGTGTATTTCGGAAACAAACACACACTAATAGATACCTAAATTTTATTCCAATCATCAATTAAATGTAAAAACAGGTATTATAAAAACACTTTATGATAGGGCCTTTTTAATTTCATCTACACCTGAAATTAGAAATAATGAAATTTCTTTCATTAAAGAGTTCCTACTAGATAATCAATACCCACCAAATTTTATAGAAAGAACAATTTCAAATTTAGAACGAAAAATATCTAATCGAAATTCTAATGATGATCAGGTACAAACAGAAAACCGTCAAGAACAACCAAATTTGTTGAACGTCATTCCTTATATTCCTGGCCTATCAGAGAAAAATAAGAAGAATTGGTTCTAAATTCAACATAAGAACTGTTTTCAAAACACAAAATGATTTGAGATCCATTCTAACTAGAACAAAACCAATGAATGAGACACAAAAATCAAAAAATTGTGTTTACAATATTCCCTGTATATGTGGAAAATCTTATACAGGGGAGACATCAAGACCTTTAGAAATAAGAAAACATAAGAATAACATCAGGAATAGAGACATCACAAGATCACAAATTGCTGATCATATATGTTCAAATAGCGGAGATCATATGATGAACTGGAACCACACAAAGATCCTCATGACGGAACCTGATAATTATAAAAGGAAAATTAAGGAATCTACATCATACATGTATTTTGTTGGATGAAGTGAATAATTTGGCCAATTGTTCTGTTGGAATATATCGTATTTGGATTGATTTATTGAGGAAGGAAGTGACATCAGGAAATTTCAAAATCAAATAAATCAACATCTCTATAGATTGACAACTATCAATGTCAATCAGATTACAAATGAGAAAATACACAATTCCGAAGAATTTTAGAGTTTGTCTGAAGAAGGTGTCTGATATAGCCACCGAAACGTTACAATATCCTTTTAATTTGTTTCATTTTTCAGTTTTACTATAAGGCAACAATTTTTTTCAAGACCAATTTGCTCCTGACAAATAAGTGCAAAGATTTTCGCAGGAGCACTTCACCTTAATCAAACATAGTTTAATTATTTATATTTCAGAGACTGGGAGTGAAAACCTATAAAGTTTCTACGAAATCAGATAAATGATGCTGGTTGCATTTGTACTTTCGTCCCCGGTCGGTAGAGGCGCTGTTCTCAAATGTATGATACCATTGATTTTAAAAATAAAATAGTAAATATTATCTTTAAACTCAATGGTGATACGTATACTCAATGTCGGTAGGTGGGGTGGGTTTACACGTAGTAGCTAAAGCGAAGTTAGAGATATATCTAAAGTTTGAAGTTTTCTTATGAAAACTTCGAAATTATTTGCAGTTTTTGAGCGCTCGTTCTACTCGAAGCTATATCCCTTTTGCCCAAATGTCTGTAATTTTCGAATTTTGAGCCAAAAATGGTCTCAAACGATAGGGTTAAGACTCCCTGATGACGAATTCGTGGCCAAATTCAATTCTGTCCGTCCGGCCGTCCGTTAGCACAATAACTTTCGAAGGGATTGTCCTAGAGACTTGAAAGTTTCAGGATGAGTTCGGGTCCCGAATGCCTCGGTTGAGTTCGTTAACCAGCCAAATCGTTCAGGAACTTCCATAAAATATAGCCATTCAAAATTTTGTTATATCTCAGACGAGATATCAGAACCATACAAAATTCAATTGGAATATTGAAAGAAGAATCCTTATATTTCCATAGCAGAATATCCGATTCGATTGAAATTCATTTTAGGAATGAAAACTAATATACTGAATGTTCATGCAAAATTTCAAGGGGATCGCATCATCAGAACCATAGAATTATTTTTTTTTAATTCATATTTTTAACCTACATATTCTTAATAATTTCTAGAATATAATTCCGATTGTGCTGAAATTCTGCATTTATATAATTGGTATCAATCGCAAGGCTCATATAAAATTTCGAGGTAATAGTCTTATTGCTCCACCTATGAACGAGCGCTCAGAAGCTCCTTCACAGGGCTTTTCTCAATTTTTTTAATATCTTATGTTAAACTTTCAAAGTATGTAATAGAGTGATTTCGGGGATGCTTGTCTGTTACTCTAACACACCTGTGCCTGTATGGAAGTAGGAAAAATTTTAAAACGAATATGCTACCCAAAACTTCATGCCATCAAATAGTATACAGGTGGTTCCAAAACCACTATATAGGTGCCAGCGCGGAAGAATACGAAGCAAGAACCAAGTGTACACCATCGTCAAGCTCCTATTCGACTTTATTCCAGGCATAAATACTTACAATCGAAAGATGCATGAATAAAAACCTGGAAAACAACTATCATAAGGTTGTGACATAGAGATCCATTCTTCTGGGTCGATCAAATTGAGGTAGGTACTTTACACGCTGCTGCTGAACGAATTTAGAAGCGAGTGAATTAGCTTGTAAGATTGTGATGATTACACACACACTTCTTGCTGACCCAAAGCCCTTCTGTGATAAGGGCAAATGCACCTAAAAGAAAGATTAATTTGGAGAAAAAAAACTGAAAGAGAATCACTTTGGAAGAATCTAGCAGGAATGGATCATACCTAAAATTTCCTTTGGACATTTAAACTGCAAGGTCCAAAAAGTACTTGGATCTCAGTAAGAAAAAATTACGCCTCCTCACTGGCTTTCTAACAAGACAATGTCGCCTTAGGAAGTATATGATGAACATTGGCTTAACATCTACTGACGTAGGTAGGTTCTGTGGAAAAAAAAGGAAACTCCCGTTCATTTTGTCACAGAATGCCTGATCGAAGAATATACCCTAAGATCCCAGTGGAATGTAACCTCCTAAAAAATCTACAATCTATAACCCACTGGACCACGGCAAATGGTAATTACGTATTTTCTTCTGCGCATATAGACCGCAGTCGTAACTAAAAACGACCGTTCACCAAAAGGTGCAGATCAGATGGGCAAAATTGATGCAGAATATGCCAAAGAATGCCCTTACTTTCCCATTCCTTACAAAGTACCGACCCCGACCATTAACGACTCATGTCGAACCGCAGATATTCGATAGGATAGCATCAAACTTTCAATTTAAACGATCGTTTCCTGACCGCTAACCATCCTGGTCGGCTCTACAGACTCCAAGCCGGGCGTGAATATTTCTCACCACATTATCGTAGCAGATTATGCACTTTAAGGTGAAAGACGAGTCTGGAAATCCCGTCATGTTTGCACACTTAAGCATATTGCCATAATCAATTCTTCGGAGCCGAAGTGATACATCCTAATATACACTTATAGTCCATAAAATCGTTCGACAATTCCCTCGCTAAAACTTTATCTGCGGGCATTATCTAAGATGGTTATATAATGCCCTCGCCGCTAGACCAGTTGCGCCGCAGTGTGGCGGTCCGAAGAACTACACACGTAATGGCCACTACGTGCCTTATCGCATAACGACATGTAGCAGAACTGGTGAAAGAGATACACTGGAAAATATATGAGGCAAACGGTGTTGGAAATTGTGCTGGGATTGTACATTAGAGTTGCTTGATGTGAAACGAAAAAAGGTCTGGAAGAATCGAGGGGTTTAATTCTTAATCGTGTGAATTATTGTCTGATTAAGATTAGATCAGAGAAAGGGCGATAATGCTAAGTAGGCCTCGCAGAAACCTTGGCTATTAATTTGCTCATAAATTCAAACAAACAAAGAACAATATACTATTTGCATAATAGAATTAACTTCACAACAGTATCCTCGTGGTAAGGCCACTACAGCACACAAGTAAGGTAAATACATCACAAACTTACAGTCCTTTTGGCAACGATCTTAACAAATTCTACCCCATTCCACTATTCCAGTGAGGTCTCCTCTTTCTCGTTAAGTGTGTCTCATTGATGTTATCCAGTTGAAGGTGTCCCAACTCCCAAGCTGGTACGAATGCACTAAGCGTTCTTAAGGTGAGTATTTTAAAATCCGTCTTTATAGCTATTCCTCTTTTCAAGAAATTTTCAGCTGAGCTTCAACACCAGTCGCCTCTCCAGAAAATAGTTGCGGCCAAGATAAACACGTTCTCACATTCGTAAGTTGTTCTAATTGCCTGCTGCATTAATTCATTTGTCCTAGTAATAATCAAACAATTTTTTGCAGGTTGTTCCTCCTTCATCTGAGGTTTTTTCTTTTCCCAAGGGGACCACACAATATTGGTATAGCAGAAGTATTCGTTGGTCATCAGGTGGGGCTCCACAGCGACGTTGAAACCTTGGTTGTTAGGTCTAGCAATGGTAAGTAGATATGGTATTGTGTCTTGTTATTCTAGTAGCATGTCTGCATGTGTACGGTAGCAGACTTCTTATACTGGTTTGGAAAATTCACTCGGAAACACAGGATTTAGCGTACAAAACTCCAAGTCGCTTTGGCTTCAATGGAACAGTGCAAGAATCAAAACATTAGTGCGATGCCATATCAAGTAAATATCTGGTCTGGCAAGTGGTAGTGGAGAATTAGGGATTCATCAAGTCAAGTAGCTTGATTTTTTAAAGAAGAACTTGACTTGAAAGTCAAGCTTGTAACGAATACATACTTGACTCTTGACTTGATTTGAGATATTCATTACTTGACTTGATATCAAGCTACTTGGTATTACTAGATCTTGATACGATAAGTACGAGTCGTACTGCGTATATTTCTGCAAGTTCAGGGGGTTCCCCGAGCTCCGAGCTGAATGAAGCGATTGCGCAGTCGTCAATTCGATCTAGGTGAGATGAGACTGATGAAAAATTCATTTATAGTATTCAAGCGGCTAAAGATAAAAGTATCAAACATTACCAAAGAACCAACTGGATGTACTGTGATGTTTCAATCTTAGATCCCCGGCATAAAGTGGAAACATTCTCCAATACATGTTGGGGAAAAGATTTGGAGAAGGAAGCAGTTAGACAGTTTGAAAAAATTTTTGAAACAAAATATTTTCAGCCAGCCCTACAGAGCACTACAGCATCATCTTTACCTTCATCTTCAAAGGATGAATGCAGTGAGTGCGACATCGATCTCCTAATCTTATTCAAGAAATCTCCAATAAGTGGAGCAAAGGAATTGGCTTGGCGTTACGAAATAGACTAATTTCTTTCGGAACCACGTGCTGACAGTTCTGAAGATATTTTAGACTGGTGGAAGAGGCACGAAAACGTTTTTCCAAACTTGGCCAAAATGGCCAAAGAATGCTTATCAACGCTAGCATCTTCAGTTTTCCAAAGCAGCATTGACAGTTACAAAAACTCGCAATAGATTAGGCGACAATTTTATAAGATGCCTCATGTGTCTTAGATCCTGGATGGAAAATGAGGTGGTCAAACAGTGCTTGGTGAATTCTCAAGATTGAGAAATTATTATTCTTTAATTTTTTTATTTATTATGGCTATAAAATTTGTGTTTCCATTTTGAAATTGTTGATTTTCAAGTTTAATAAATAAAAGTATTTTTTGCAAGGGTCATTCTCATTCCATAAAACACTGAAATAAAAATTTTAAATTTAAAATCAAGTAGCTTGATAGAAGTAATTGATTTTTCGAGTACTTGATAAATTAATACTTGACTTGACCTGACATTGAAAAACTACTACTTGACTCGAACTTGACTTGATTTCAAGTCAAGCCAAGTCAAGTAGCTTGAATATCAAGTCAAGTCGTGAATCTCTAGTGGAGATCTGTCGGGTCTCTCGACCTGCTTGCGCGATGGAATCATCATGTTCAGTTTACAAGAAAAAATTCAAATATTAAAATGGTATTGTGGTGGTCAATCAATTCAGGAGACAATTAATTCATTCATTGTTGCCTTTGAAGATAGGATAGGACGATACCTTCAAGATCCGCAATTTCGAAAATAATAAGTAAATTCGAGACATGTGGATGTTTAAAACAATTTAGTCATTGCAGAATTGATAAACCTACCAAAATCATAAATGAAAATCGTCTTAATAGAAAGGTAGATGAGTGGGCTGCTGGTGAAACCAGTGAACCGAATGGAATTTTATGAAACGTGATGGAAAAAAAAAATAGTTCATTTTTGAGCGATATCTTATTTACTGATGAGACATCGTTTTCCTTGAATAGAAAACCCATCAGTATTTTCCATCGACGGTAACCTAAATGCTGCAAAATATTTGGAGCTTTCAGGAAATAGAATTATTCCGACAGTTCGACAACTACCAATTAAGTACGATCTTGTCTGGTTTCAACAGGATGGCTGTCCAAGTCACAATGCACGATAAGTCAAACAATATCTCAGGACGACATATTCTGAACTGGTTATTTCTACAAATGGCACAATCAAATGGCCTCCCTGGTCACCAGATCTCCTAATGGTTTTTTCGTTGGGATATCTTAAAAATTTGGTTTATGGTAATGAAAACGACAGAGCGACAAATTTTATTGAATTTAGGTCCAAAGTAATCGAACTTTGTGCCAAAATAGCATTTATGCCGAATTTGCTCAGAGAGATGAGATTATATCTTTATAATAGATTTGGCTTCTGTTTGGCTCAACAGAGTGGATTATTTTTTTTTAATTTAAATTTGGTCCAGTTCGTTGAAGAAGATAGGAATGATCAAGTCGGCTTTTGACCTACGGCCATCTGATGAAGCATAGTATTTTATGCTCGTGATGGCTGGTTTATAACTATGACAGCTGCTGCTGCTGAGCAAGAGTAAATTCATCATTATAGTCAGCAACTGAAACTGGTTCAAAGATGGAATCTCTTCACATCTAATGACTGCCCCACCCAAATAACTCTTTGCGTTAGACAACGAGAGCAAGCCACTCTGATATTAGGTGTTTCGCAGTTTCTTCCTTTCACCACAAAATCTAAACTCATGGTTCTCCGCAATACCACAGTCCCACAACTTTGAATCGTCTAAGGAGGAGAATACCTTCCCCCTGCGAGAATATGTATGCTGACCCTTGCTGAGCTCCAGCAGGACCCTTGATTTCTCAGCATTCAAATTTACAATTAATATTTAGGACTGTTCCAGGCCAGCACTCATTTTTGATAAGTATCTGGTACTAAGAAAGCATTGTTGAATTCTTTAATCAATATTTCAAAGAAATATGATGAATGAAAATATTGCTTGGCTGATCATTGGATAACCTTAATATAGCCATAGGAATTCTAGCCATCATAGCACAGATGTTCGAAACAAACTGATCCTCAATTGTTACAGAGGGTATCTTCCATAGATACTCAAATCTCCATCAGTCCAAAGTTCGAACCTGTATTCAGTCTCGACCAGATATTATTGTTCTCAACAACTTCTATGATCATTTTCATAAGCCATTGAAACTACAAAGGACAGGAATTATCGATAGTCATATTTCCAACCCACCTAATGTTATAACGATTGATGACTTGTTTATTGCGAAGAGACGACATTCACACCAACACATAAAATGGAGTCAATCAGCATATAAGTTATTCATTCAATGAAGATATGTCCATGTTTTTCCTATTAGAAGATGAATATTTGCATAATTAATTCAGAATTGATGTATGGCGCTACTATTGGACATCACGTCGTAAAATTATCTCATTTGAATACTGAGAATTAATAAGATATATTTTATTTAATTAGAAAATCGATTATGTGTCATCTGACCATCAATATCTCAAGTAATATAAGATGAGGAAAGTATGAAATTGTATTTTTATTGAGCTATTCTATGAGATTGTTCATACCTTTCACGTTTATCATCAGAAGAAAGACAACATTTTTATGAGAATGAGTTGAATTGAAGATATGATTATGCAATAGGTACTTATTGCCCCAGTTGTTGTTTTAGGCCCTTGTTCCTGAAAGTAGAAAAAACAAAATGATGCGAGGGCTTGTTGCAATAACCAGTTATGTGCAAATTCAGTATTCAGTGTTTACTGAAGATCTTTCAAATGTAAAGTTTTGAAATTGTTTCTTCCTGAAGTTGTTGCTTTCCTGTTTACGACCGACCGTGACCACGATAACTTTCGAAAGGAAGATTGAAAATTTAAGAATACCTATGCACATACGGTATATGCACCAAGACATTCAATAGACATTTCTGTATGATGAAATTTTGGGTTTTTTATTTCGTGTGACAGCATTAAGAGTATTTTTAAATATATATTGTAACGTATTTCGGGGTTGAACAAATTTTTTCTATTTTGTATGTTCAATTTATTTACACAATCACCTAAAACATTATTTTAGGTCTACAATAGCTAACACTAATTCAGTTATAATGACTAACACTAGTTTATTTACACACTTTGGTATAAAGCGCACTATCAGAACTTTAACTGTCACTGTACTGTAACTAACTCTGAATCTAAAACGTGTCTTTATATACCTGTTCTGGGGCTATCTAGACTAGTCGAGAGTATTCCAGACGCTCTCTCGTTCTCCGAACTCTCGGAACGACGCGAATGTTCCAGAGCGGCCTAGAGCAATACCTACCCAATAATTCCAGTCATTAATCTGTAATTAAAAATTGAAAATGCTATTTCTATCCCGAGCAAGCATAATTAGTGGTGATGAAGATTCAAAATAGAGTGGCCAGATGGTATCTATGTAAACTGTAATTCAACATTCAACCAATGAAATGATGCTGACGCGTATGTCCCACACAACCGCCAATTGTTATCGTTTGAATTCGAGAGCTTAATTTTGGTGATTTCAATTATTTTTTCTCGAATTCCAGACTACGCCACAAAAAACGAATTAGTGCGATTTTCTGAGGTGTCCATTATTTCTAGATTTATTTATTTCTGGAAATTACTGGAAGTGGCCATTGAAGAGCAACTTCTTAAATATTCAATGTTCACCAAGAAATTTTTTGTTCCTTTTAGAAGTGTTGCTTTCGGAAGTTATCGTGTTCACGACTGAGCTTTAACACGATAACTTCCGGAAAGAACATTGAAATTTGCACATAATCAGTAATTGTACGAAGCAATCGTGTTAACTTCAAATTTCCGTTCCTTCTCACCAAAATCAACAAAAATAAGCATCACCTCATCACGAACACAATCAATTTGATCCCAACCAAAAGGTCCGATATTACATCGCTCTTTCTTCAATTCTAGGAACTGATTGATCGAATCAGGCCGTCACTCAAAGGCCATCGAGTATCGATGGCTCAGCGAGTGACCTTGAGTTAATCAGGCGCTAGAGAGAAAGCTATGTACGACGCAATCACGACTGACAGGCGAGTGACACCTGTCAAATAAAACCTTTGTCTGACGCTGCTCGGAGTACTGACATTATGACTTCTACCGATGACCTGTCGTTTCAGCATATCGATTGACGTGATCTTTCAATTTTGAAACGTGTGTACCGTCATTCATCTGCTTGAAGAGCTATACGGGGTGATTCTTCTGTGCATGTTTTAATTGAAGGAATAGGTTGTTTCTATCAAAACAAGATTTGCTCTTCCAAAAGCCTCTTTGAACTTTTGTCAGCATCAGCGTTCAAGTTTGCCCTAAGCATGCCACTTGACAACAAACAATTCATATGATTTATACAGGGTGTCTGTAAACAAATGCGAGAGACTTAGGGAGATGATTCCTCGATGAAAATAAGCAGGGGTAGTTCATAAATTTTTTTTCGAAATGGACCCCCCTTCCAAAATAGAGCCTTTGGACGGCGATAACGAGTTGAAAGTTTTTAATTTTTTTCACGGCTTCTCAAAAACACTGAGTCATAAAACTATACATAATATGAAGCACTGAGGAGATGTTATTCACATATATTTTTTATATTCCATAACTTTATTATTATGGGTTGAAAAGAACAATTCCCTATGATTTTCGTTCAAAATTTTTTTCGTGGGATAGATTTTCGAAAAATAAAATTCTATTATGGTTTCCCATTCAATTCTGGAGAAAAAAAAAGTCTCCTGCAAAATTTCGATACAGTCAAAACTTTTCCTGGGAAAAATAAATACTTACAAGCAGTTATGATCATTGTTTATTCCATTTCATCGTATAAGTGTTCCATAGAATATGAATATTTTAAGATATTGTATGTCTATGACAGGAGATGAAGATGTTCTATAAATCTTTCTGAAGGTTTAATTACTAATTTCCCGAAGAAAATTTTATGCATTATATTTAAATTTCACAGATAGAACTTTCTTTCGTTTAATAAGCATAATTGACAAAACCAATTTCGAGCATAAACAATATCTTAGGATATGCATTGAAACATACGATGAAATGGATTTAACAGTGATAATAACTGTTTGTAAGTTTTTATTTTTCCGGGAAAAGTTGTATCGAAATTTAGCAGGATACTTTTTTCCCCAGAATTGAATGGGAAACCAAAAGAGATTATTTTTCGAAAATCTTTCCCACGAAAACAATTTTTGAACGAAAATCATAAGGGGTTGTTATTTTCAACCCCTAATAATAAAGTTATGGGATAAAAAATTGTGTGAGTAACATCTACTTAATGAACCATATTATGTAGGTATAATTTCATGTCTCAGTGTTTTTACGAAGCCGTAAAACAAAGTAAAACTGTCAACTCGTCATCGCCTTCCAAAGGCTGATTTTGGAAGGGAGGTCGATTTCGAAAAAAATTTATATGAACTATCCCTGCTTATTTTTATCGAGGAATCATCTTCCTAAGTCCCTCGTATTTGTTTACAGACACCTGTATATTATATCATTATTATCTGCATGTTGCACTTATTCCATGAAGGTGTAATTCAGAACAATATGGTATGAAGACATAGGTAATTGATTATGAATTTTTCTGGAGAAGTTACAAGAATATCAGACCGATGAAAGAGAGAACTATGGAATATCATAACACTAATTAGTTTCATGATCACTTTCGAAGTATTCTCTCTAATCGCCCACATTATAGACATTAACGATACACCAATCTTTTTGAATGTCTACTGATTCACTATTTCGTGTAATCAGTAGAACGCAACTAAAAGCAAACAATACCGTAGGCGTAAGTTCACAAAAAATCGTAACAGACTACAGCAATGTGCTTAAAACACACAGGAATCAGATCAGGGGCCTATTGCACCAAAATACTTTGCAACTTTTCACTTTGCACTTTGCATTTTCACAAATTTGCAAAGTGAAAATTAATTATGTTGCACAACATTTCTCCCAAGATTTAATTTCTGCGAAGTGTTTTTCACTTTGCACTTGCGTTTCCACATTGCACTTTTCAATTATGAATGCGTTTCGTGCAATGTAATTCATTTGAAAAGTGAAAAGTGCAAAGTGAAAAGTTGCAAAGTATTTGGTGCAATAGGCCCCAGATCTAATAGGTAACATAACTCCATGGAATGCCATGTTGAAGTGTTGATGATGTTCAGAAAGGAAAGGGTCTTAAAACACTTCCTGAAGATTTAATTACGATTGAAAACAAATAAATCAGGTGCACAACATTTTGCTTAAAACATATTCAGAAAGTTGCCATTGACATAATAGTTGGGAAATTACTAATTTAAATTTTTTGCATGAATATTTTGTGTGCACCACGTTGTGCAACTTTTTCCAATTTTTCTTGTATTTCATGTTCCTAACTTGATCTTTCGGTACTTTACAGTTGTTGTTTTGGCGAATGTATTTTGTAACATTACAGGATAGGAGTCATGCAAACATAGAATAAAAATTATATATCCTTTCAAAAAGTTCTCGCCCCCGGGTGGGCTCGAACCACCAACCTTTCGGTTAACAGCCGAACGCGCTAGCCAATTGCGCCACGGAGGCTCATGTTTTACTGCGTGCAAACATATCCAATTATCCGTTGGGTATTAAGTACTTAAGCTTATCTCCTCATATAGTTATCATTGTTTTATTGATCACGATGAAATGAATTTTATCATTTTCAATTCCTTCAACGACGTTTATTATCAGTTTTCCGAAATGAAATGATTAGTAAACTCAACTATTTATAGCCTCCGTGGCGCAATTGGCTAGCGCGTTCGGCTGTTAACCGAAAGGTTGGTGGTTCGAGCCCACCCGGGGGCGGAATTTTTTACATGATCAAAAATAGCACAGGTCAAAACAGATGAACGATTTGATCGATTCTATTGCAGGCAGTGGCGTATAAAGAAAATATTTCGTGGGGGGGGGTGGTCGAGGTGCTCACACCATCAAATGATCCAATGGTTAGATGCCATGCCTGTATAATTCATTAAAAAGTTCACTTTTCTTTATTAATTTCGGGGGGGTCCCGGGCCCCCTGCCCCCCCCTATATACGCCAGTGATTGCAGGTACCTATGTATAAGTATTTGTTTTCAAGCACATGATCGGTATTGAATGAGGCTTGAAAAAGAGGAACTTCTGTCAATTTATTTAAATTTTGATGTTCTTTTGATCAACAATAATTTAAAATTATACAATTATACTACTAATAAAAGATCAATCAGATAAGATAACTTCTGTTTATATATATTCAGCACAATACTCACACAGCTTCCGTAGCCTCCGTGGCGCAATTGGCTAGCGCGTTCGGCTGTTAACCGAAAGGTTGGTGGTTCGAGCCCACCCGGGGGCGATATGTTTTTGATTCTATTTTTTTAGGAAAGATGAAACTTCATTACTCATTACTAAGAGGTTTTTCAATAAGTTGGTATGATGATATTTACAAATAAAATATTCTTTGAGTCACAAAATCTTGTTTTATTTGGAAGGAATGTCATCATGTAAGCTTGAAGCTGGTAATGCTCATTCGATAAAAATTTCGAGTAATCAAGTATTTTGGAATTGTGTGAACTTTTCTACTAACGACGAGTATAATTTACCTCTGAGAATCGGATGCACCGAATACTGTCTGAATCTCTCTTTGATTTTCCTCCTCCGGAATATGATGAGAATTTTTTTCTGGATACTATTTTCTTTGTCACCGCTCCAACAGTCATTCAACTGAAGGGTTTTCCAATAAGAGGTATTATTTTAATATTCAAAGAAAAATCGCATTTTTCAATATAAATGATTAGATGTTCATTTCATTATAAAAACGAAGCTATGCCTTTAATAGTGGAAAATAACATCAGGCAAATGATCACCAAGACCACGCTTACAGGATCATATCCTTTTATTGGAATTTTCCATAACCAAATCGCAAAGTGGCTGCCCTATGTCCTCGATCGACTCACGAATTCTATCTTTGAGGTCTTGAATCGACGCTGGGCTATTGGCGTAAACCTTCTCTTTCACGTGGCTCCAAAGGAAGAAGTCGCAAGGTGTTAACTCGCAAGATCTCGGTGGCCAATTACAATAACACGGTCCGGAAACTTTTCCCGCAAAAGATCAATGATTTCGGCCATAAATAATAATCATTAATCATCTCTCGATAGAGCAATCCATTCACCGTAACTGTTGCTCCAGCCTCATTTTCGAAAAAGTAAGGTCCAATGACTCCGCTGGACCATAAACCGCACCAAACAGTCACACGGTGAGGATAGAGAGGCATTCAACAATAACTTTTGGGTTTTCCGAGCCCCAGAAGCAACAATTTTGTTTGTTGACGATGCCACCGAGGTGGAAATGGGCCCCATCACTCAAGATGATTTTTTGATGGAATTCCTGATCGATGCAACAACCCAATCAGCAAATACACGACGTTGTTGATGATCGACCGGCTTGAGTTCTTGTGTTAACTGAACTTTATAAGCCTTAAGACTCAAATCTCTATGCAAAATACGGTGTAATGACGTTTGTGGAATGCCTTATTCCAAAGAATGGATAAACCTGGATTTTTCTTCAACACTTTCGGCCACAACAGCAATATTCTCGTCTGTTCTTGAGCGACGTTCACGGGTTTTATTCTTCACATCACTAGCTTGTCCCAACACCTTGAATTTTTCCACCAATTTCTTTATTGCGGTCCGACAAGGTGCTTTACGACGACCCAAATATGTTCGAGTTTTACGAACCGTCTCTGCCAAATTTTCACCATTTTTATAGTCAATTTTCAAAATTTCAATGCGTTCTTGAAACGTGTATCGTTCCAATTTTATTAATGGCGTAGTTTGTACTTGTCAAATATCAAACAATGACAGCTTCCAACGTGACATCTACCGAAATAGCGGGCTATTCTCTTATTAGAAAACCCTTTATTTCTAGGAAGACGACTTTTGTTTAGTCTGCGTCGTTGTACGCACTTGCAGACCAACCCGACTAAATTATCGGTCGAAAAGTCTGCAGTCCTACAGGCTAACAAGCATGCATAGTTTGTGACCCTAAAGGGTGTGGAATTTTCATTCTTTTCATGATATTTTCAGGAAAGCCCCACTAATTGATCTCTCTGTGTTGAAGGCAGTTCACTTTATCTCCAATAATTTCATTATAATTTCGATATTGTGAATCATAAAAAATTAATATTCCACACGTTTCTTCCGACCTTTCCCATATTATCACATAATTCAATCCAGAAAATAATTCTTACATTAAATTTTTTCGGTAAATTCTATCCCATTAAACCGCAATTTACGTCAAATTATGTCGAAATGAGCTGCCAAAAGAAGCAGAATCAGCCATGCAAATAAACGAGAACCCGTCTACGTGTGGGAAACAGCGCCTTGTTTATCTTTGGAAACGTGATAATTTTGCATAAAAAGCGGCAGACAAAGGAGGGGTGTAGTGTTTAATAGACCCCCCATCTCGGTCGAAATGAGCAATTTTTACATTTTCCCAGTTTTGTCCGAAACGATCATGATGGGTATGAACATGTTCAGCAGTTCGTGAAGGCGATTCTTGAGTGTGCAATTATGAAAATGATCCAGCTCGTTCCGACAAAATTGAAGGCGACGACCAGAGATAACACTTGAGGTATGTATCAAGCTGTTTTGCTTCGTTTATGCTCTCGTTATGGCAGCTTCACACTCTCGATCTCGAGCTTTTGCTAGGTCTCGTGCGAGGCTTTGACTAGGCGCACTAGAGCACCCTGTGTGACGTTGAATAAATTTGACCTTCTGCTAGGAGGACACAAGATCATCCAGAAGAAACTCAAACTCTACGCGAAGTAAAGCCGGCATAGACATCGTTACTTTTCAACCGTTCGTATCGCGGCGATGAGAACCGTCCCGGCAAAAGCGCCAAAAACCGATATGTGTGGCGAAAAACCGTCGGTACGTATCGTTGGTACAAATATCTGCCGACGGTTGATTTTTGTGACGACCGTTCATCGGTTGTCGTGCCATACCAACTGTGTGTGGGGATTTCGTCTAGAATCGACGGTTATTGTCCATTAGCTTAGTATAAAGCCGGCCATAGACATCGTTATTTCTCATCCGTTTTCCTCACCTCGGTTCATACCGCCGAGTCATATCGCTGAACTGTTTTGCCCACACACTTCAGTAATTCTACTACAGTTTTTTACTCTCGTTCGCTAATAAGCATGTCATGAAGATGAAACATCCCTTAGCAGTGGCGGCCTCAGTTTCGGTGCTGAGTAAAAAAGAAAAAAAGAGACGAGTGTGTGGATGTCAAGAGTCTGTCTGCATGATGTTATCCGGCATAATGCCGGCCATAGACATCGCTATTTTTCTTCTGTTCGTACCGCTGCGATATGAACCGTCTCGGAAAAAGCACCAAAAACCGATGTGTGAAGCGAAGAACCGTCGGTACGCCTCGTTGGTAAAAATATCTGCCGATGCTCGATTTTTGTCACGAAGGTTCATCGGTTTTCGTGCCATACCGAATGTGTGTGGGGATTTCCTCGAGAATCGGCGGTTATTTTCCATAAGCGTAGACAAGTCGCGTTTCTTTTTTTCTTTTTTATTCGGCACCGAAACTGCAGCCGCCACTGCTAAGAGATGTGTCCATTTCATGACGTGCTTATTCGCGAACGACATATTTATATCATTTAACAGTAAAGCAACCCCACAAGCTAGTATAAGAATGCCACAATTTGTTCAGTTTCAACCATTTATCTGGAAACCCACTTAAGAGGAAGCTCAGTTGAGCACATTGCAATATTTGAAAGGTTTTCCAATAAGAGGTGTTATTTTGATATTAAAAATTGCCAATCTTCAATATAAATGATCGGATGTCTATTTCATTGTAAAGATGAAGCTAAGCCGTTAATTGTGGAAAATAACATCAATCAAATGACCACCACGACTACGCTTACAGAACCATATCCTTTTAATGAAATTTCCCATAACCAAATCGCAAAGTGGCTGCCCAATGTCCTCAATAGCCTCACGAATTCCATCTTTTAGTTCTTGAAGCGACGCTGGGCTATTGGCGTAGACCTTCCCGTTCACATGGCCCTACAGGAAGAGGTCGCAAGGGTTTAAATCACAAGATCTCAGTGGCCAATTTTGATAACCTCTTCGAGAAATAACACGGTCCGGAAACTTTTCCCGCAAAAGATTAATGGTTTCGTTGCTTGTGTGGCACGTACCGCCGTCTTGTTGAAAGTAAACGTTATCCAGATCAATACTATCGAATTTCGGCCATAAAAACTCATTAATCATCTCTCGATAGCGCAGAACGACGTGGAATGGACCAACCTGGGTTTTCTTCAACACTTTCGGCTACAGCAGCAATATTCTCGGCTGTTCTTGAGCGACGTGCACGGGTTTTATTCTTCACATAGCTTACTTGTCCCAACAGCTCGAATTTTTCCACCAATTTCTTTATTGCGGTCAGACAAGGTGCTTGACGACGACCCAAAAATGTTCGAGTTTTACGAACCGTCTCTGCCAAACTTTCACCATTTTTATAGTGAATTTTAATAATTTCAATGCGTTATTGAAACGTGTATCGTTCCATTTTTATCAATGGCGTAGTTTCTACTTGTCAAATGTCAAAAAGTTACAGCTTCAAACGTGACATCTAACGAAATAGCGGTCTATTCAAAATAACACCTCCTATTGGAAAACCCTTTATTTATTAAGTTTCGATTAGGAAATTCAGTTGAACAAAGATATATTGTTCCTTCTGTAAAAACGGGTTTGAAACTGAAATTTTTTCTCGGAACTCATCAACGACAGGATTTGAGTAGTAACACATCACGAATCCAATGAATTTTTCGTTCGAATCTCGATAAATATGAAATCATTCATATAAGTACATCATAAAAGTTGCACATAAACGTTGTCACTTACATACATCCAATTTCATCCACATGTAAATTGCGTGAGACTAATTTGTAGTATTAGCAATTCAAAGTGATGAATCGAACATCATTGTGGAAATAGCATAACGACTTCATCTTGACATCTCATCTATGTTCTAGCTAGAAACGTCTCATTAACTCTGACCAAAGGAAATCACAACAGACTTGAGGGCATCATTCGAATTATAATATTTTGACATTTCCCTTCACATGGCAAGACAATGACGGATGCTGTCAACAATTCATCTCAAAGTTTTCATCGACCACCGCAAAGTTTTTTAACACTGAGCAGGAGATTTTGAGCGCTCGTTCTTTGGTGGACCAATAAAACTATTACCTCAAAGTGTATATGCGATTTGAGATTGATACCAAATTTATACATGCAAAATCTAAGCACAATAGAAATTATATTCTGAAAAAAAGGAAAAAAAATAAATAATTAAAATAATTAAATTCTATAGTTCTGATGATGTGATCCTCTTGATTCTTGAAATCTGGAACTAACATTCAGTATATCGGTTATCCTTTTTATGGAAATATAGAGATTCTTTTTTTCAATATTGCAATTGAAATTTTTATGGTTCTGTTGACACTATGGCCACGAAAATTTGCATGAGAATTCAGTTTGACAGTATTCATTCACAGAAACAATTCCACTTGAATGGGATAAGTCCTGTTCTGAGAATATAAAGATTTTTCTTTTCAATATTCCAATTCAATTTTACATGGTTCTTTTATTACTATGGCCACAAAATTCTGCACAAATATTCAGTATAACATTATTAAAAAAAAAATTTATTGGAATCGGATATTATTTTATGGAAATAAAGTTTCTTCTTTTTCATTTTCCAATTGAATTTTTGGTGGTGCTTTTCATTTTCCAATTGAATTTTTGGTGGTTCTTTTTACACTATGGCGGCAAAATTTTTGCATAAGGCTTATTATGAATATTACTGTTGTTTATGTTCTTTTAATTGGATGGCAGTGGTGGTTTATGAATATAACTTCATTTTTATTCGTTTTGATTTTATTTATTCTCTGATTCTTCGATCGATCCACGACATTTCTCATTTTCTGAAATTTTTATGTTTGAGAGCCACCCCCTTGAAGTAATTTGAGAGAACTATTTTTTAGATCATAACATGACTTCAGATAACTTTCGGTGAATTGTTTATGAAGATTTTTATGTGAGTTTTTTCATGACATTCTACCTTTCCCAATTAACTTCATTTAATGCAGGTTGTTACACCCGCTATTTTTTCATTTATGACTTATAATTCCCCTCCCCCTTTTTTAAAACCATTTTATATTGTTGACTTTTAACTCTTTTATATTTTGTCAATAACCTTCAAAATTTTAATTGTTATTTTTTATTATTTTCGATTTTTGTGAACTTTCATTATTTGATTTTTCCTCCTGTCTTGTCACTTATATTGTGTTGATTGTTTTCGCTTGTTTTTGTGCTTTGTCTTTCATTGTAGAGCGTTTCTGCGTTTTTCTCCATGAATTTTTTTGTTGCTTTCAGCTTCACTTTGTGATTTGTACTCCTGAAGATGAGCGGAATTAGCTCGAAACATGTAGAGTAAATTAAAAATCGCACAAGTATTTATATCTGGAATAGTGTTTTCATTACCATGGATTGGCGAAATATCAGGACATTCAATTCTAAATTATTATGAGCATCTTGCATATGGCCGCAACATTTCATTTCGATGGGTTTCGTTTTTTCTGAGATATTGAGGAACAAAAATTTTGAATGGCCATGTGTATGTACGATTTGGCTGGTAAACGATATAAACCGAAATCACCCAAAAAAGTCTCTAGAACAATCCCTTCGAAACTTATCGTGCTAACGGCCGAACGGACGGCCCAACGGAAAGAATTGAATTTGACCAAGAATTCGTCATCAGGGAGTAGAACCTATCGTTTGAGACCATTTTCATTTTTCGGCCCAAAATTGGAAAATTACAGACATTTGGGAAAAACGATATAGCACTCGTTGGAGAACGAGTGCTCAGAAATGAACTCCGTCGTTCGTTACAGTAAGTTATGCTTTTGCATTCTTGTTTCTAGGAAAACAATGCGCTGTAGCTTTGTTCAAATATGTGGTAGATTCAGAAGGTACATTCCCAATTTGTATAGTACTTCAAATAAGTTGCAGTTCTATAGCGCGAATGCATGATTCAAATTCGAATATCGCATTAAACATTTGAGTACAAAAATTGCTCTTGACTTGAAATCAAGAAGTACAAAAATGAGAGCGCTTTTTTTAAGTACATAGGTACCTTGTTTGTGTTTTGCATGTTTCATAGCTAGAAAGCATTCACAAACTTACATATCTCAAGTAGAAATTCAATAATAACTATAGAACGAAGGTCTGACTCCATCAGACTCCATCAAATGCACCAATAAGGTCATAATACAGAATAGTCATTGCACCATTCAACCACACTGTATAACCATAATTCCTTCAAAGTATTTCGACAGATTTCCGAACGTATTCAAATTCAAAAATTCAATTAAACAGTTGATGAGAAAGTGTGCAAAAATGAGACTTGACACTATAGCGCTTTCCTTCTGAAAAATTCCTTAAAGTTATGATGTTCCAAGGTAGAAAGTCATGTTGAGTTAATCGCATACACAAAACTTATATCTAAAGTGGAAAAATAATAATATCTATAGAACGAATGTTCTGGTGATGAAAAACAACTTCCTCAATCCAAACATATACTGAAAATAATCCAACATTCTTGTAGAACACGAGAATAGCGATTTAAATGGGCCGACATTGCCTGAATGTATGCAAAACGGCAAGTTGCAGCGATAATACCTCTTTACATTTGGCGTGCAGGCGGCAGCAAGATATCTTTTTGAAAAACACGAAACTATAAACTCGTATTGCTTCTGAATACCTACCTTATGTTCGGTTGCCAATGACAATTGCACATTAAAATAGGGAGAAATACTCATTAAAATGTGTCATTATTGATCAATTCCATGTATTCGTTTAGGTGAGCTTTAATTTGTAAATGTAATGTAATTCCGAAAATAACTTCATAAACATCGTAGTGTTCCTGCTCCAAAGTTAAATTTCCTTATGATCCTTGAAATACAAAGGAGAATCCAATTTCATCCATTCACTTTTGGCTTGTCAAATTTGTCTAACGGTCAGAGTAAGAAGTAGAAATATACTTTTTGCCTTGAAATCTAAGGTCTGACTCTTTCCAATTCACCAATAAGCTCTTTGGTCATAATACAGAAGGATATACTCATTGCCCCATTCAACCACAATGTATAACCATAATTCCTTCAAAGTATTTCGGCTAATTTCCGAATGAATTCAAATTAAAAAATTCAATTGAACAGTTGATGAAAATATTGTTCTCGTTACGAAGAAGTGTTCAAAAATGAGAGTTGACACAATCACGCTTTCTTTCTGAAAAATTACATACAGTTATGATGTTCCTAGTTAGAAAGTCATGTTGAGTTAATCGCCTACACAAAACTTATATCTAAAGTAGAAAGTTAATAATAACTATAGAACGAATGTTCTGGTCATGAAAAACAACTTCCTCAATCCAAACATACTGAAAATAATCCAACATTCTTGTAGAACACGAGAATAGCGATTTAAATGGGCCGACATTGCCTGAATGTATGCAAAACGGCATGTTGCAGCGATAATAACTCTTTACATTTGGCGTGCAGGCGGCAGCAAGATATCTTTTTGAAAAACACGAAACTATAAACTCGTAATGCTTCTGAATACCTACCTTATGTTCGGTTGCCAATGACAATTGCACATTAAAATAGGGAGAAATACTCATTAAAATGTGTCATTATTGATCAATTCCATGTATTCGTTTAGGTGAGCTTTTATTTGTAGGTCAACAGGAAAAAATGAATAATTCCGAAAATAACTTCATAAACATCGTAGTGTTCTTGGTCCAAAGTTAAATTTCCTTATGATCCTTGAAATACAAAGGAGAATCCAATTTCATGCATTCGCTTTTGGCTTGTCAAATTTGTCTAACGGTCAGAGCAAGAAGTAGAAATATACTTCTTGCCTTGAAATCTAAGGTCTGACTCTTTCCAATTCACCAATAAGCTCTTTGGTCATAATACAGAAGGATATACTCATTCAACCACAATGTATAACCATAATTCCTTCAAAGTATTTCAGCTAATTTCCGAACGAATTCAAATTAAAAAATTCAATTGAACAGTTCATGAAAATATTGTTCTTATTACGAAGAAGTGTTCAAGAATGAGAGTTGACACAATCACGCTTTTTTTCTGAAAAATTACATACAGTTATGATGTTAGTTAGAAAGTCATGTTGAGTTAATCGCATACACAAAACTTATATCTAAAGTAGAAAGTTAATAAAAACTATAAAACGAATGTTCTGGTCATGAAAAACAACTTCCTCAATCCAAACATACTGAAAATAATCCAACATTCTTGTAGAACACGAGAATAGCGATTTAAATGGGCCGACATTGCCTGAATGTATGCAAAACGGCATGTTGCAGCGATAATACCTCTTTACATTCAGCGTGCAGGCCGCAGCAAGATATATTTTTGAAAAACACGAAACTATAAACTGTCTGCCTGCTAGAAGTCGCCATTTCACGATGGATATTCAAGCTGAGTGACTTGTAAACTTGGAAATACTTCAGCCTTTGCTTTTTGTCGGTCGTTTTAAATTCATTGGAATCGTTTTCTCAGCGAATATCGCATCCTGGCAGGATGATCCTGCTGCGATTACGACATCCAGATGACCACATATGTAACCATCATGTCGACTGACTAGTTGATGTTTAAAATATTTCCCGGCTTCTCCTGAAAAGGCATAGGAGGTTCCATTGTCCATCAGTGATGGATTCCACTTGAAATTCTTGTCTCTTTTGATGGCTGCTGGCTTAAATGACTATTGAAGCTAATGGAGCAGCAATCATTAAGTGGATATATCCATTTAGGTTGATTTATCTTGGTCCTTGTAGCATCTTTCGAAATATAGGTATAATTGGAAGAATATCGAAAAAAATACTGTGTGGGCATATTTTTTCGAAATTAATGGTGGTATTCTGCTTTCATCTGTAAGCCAATCTATATCTTTTCATAAGCTAACAGGAAAATTGGAATTCTGGACCTGTTTAAGCTTATACAGAAAACGTCAAACTTAATAAGTGCTTCACAGCAATTTTATTTCTTTCCTGTTTTCAACTAACTGGATGAAATGAACAATCTACATAAAAATAAATGTATTTTCAAATTTAACTCAAAACCATTTACTCATAAGACATGATCCATGATCAAACTTACGATATAAGGTTATGTTCATCGATGTGTTGTTCAAAAGTGACACTGTAAATAAGATACAGAGACAATAAATTCCAGAATTGCATTATTTAGGAATCTGAAAGTCGGCCAGTAACTGACCAATCGTACGCTAGGTACAGTATCGTAACTTACAGATGAAAAGCAGAATACCACCATAAACTTGTATTATTATCAAGGAAATTATATGTTAATCAATTAATCGACTATTGGAACAGCTCGATGTATTGAAAAATCATCATAGATGATTTCCAATAATTCCAGAAGACATTTCTAAAAAACTTTATAGGTGTTCACTCCCAGTCGCTGAAACAGAAATAATTACCTACCTAAAATTTTTAATTGAGGAGAAGTGCTCCTGAGAACATCTTATTTGTCAGGAGCAAATTGGTTCTGAAAACATTGTTGCCTAACAGTAAAACTAAAAAAGGAAATCAATGAAAAAGATAATGTATATCAGACACCTTCTTCAGACAAACTTGTAAAATTTTCAGAATTGTGTGTTTTTTCATTTGCAGTCTAATTGACATTGAAAGTTGTCAACACATGTCGATAGCATTTAATTTTGAAATTTCCTGATGTCATTTCTTCCTTCCATAAATCAATCCAAATACGATCTATTCCAACAGAACAATTAGCCAAATTATCTACTTCATCTAACAAAATACATGTGGATTCCTTAATTTTCCTTTTATTATTATCAGGTTCCGTCATTAGGATCTTTGTGTTGCTCCAGTTCATCATATGATTTCCGCTATTTGAACATACGTGATCAGCGATTTGTGATCTTGTTTTTATTTTTGATGTTGTTCTTATGTTTCCGTTTTCTTATCTGTAAAGTTCTTGATGTCTTTCGTGTATAAGATTTTCGACATATACAGGAAATATTCTAAAAACAATTTTTTTTTGGCATTTTCTGAGCGATACAGCAATTCACCCGAATATTTTTTCCATGAGGAATAAAAATTTCTTTTACCTGATTTGATCGACACTGGCACTTACCTACAGTTAAAATATCAGAACAAATTCTGGAGTTTTCCGAGAAATCCATTTTTCAGATTTCCTTTCAATGGCTTGTCACGAAATTTTGCACAAATCTCAATAGGGGAAAAACCGGATAGATGCCCGACTTTTTGAAATTGCCTGATATTGTTGAAAATATATTTTATTTTATATGAGTAATTTCTATGGGTGTAGGTATAGCCCCATTATTTGATTTGAAATACTGAGACTTTTCGCTGACATAGCAACCCCAAATTTCACAAAAATCTGATTTTTGTAGAACTCTCTTGCTAGGGATAGATGCCCACAAGTATGGATAGTTGCCCCACCATGAAAATACTGGGAGGGATAGATGCCCTTCATACTGTGTAAACCAAAAACCCAACTAAATACAATGAGATTTTCTATGCTCAAAAAAGCAACTTTATCTACGCAACATGGATCGAATTAACAACAATTGTCCATTTTTAATTGAATTTCAAAAGCATATATTAAACGGAAAGTTGCATTCTTCATATTAACATAAAGCATTATGCCACACATTCATGATAAATTAAACTCAACAAAAATCATCAGGAATCAAGTTTAAAATCAAAATAACACAATGAATCAAATATCTGCTAAGAAGATAAAGTTTTAGTTTAGATGTCCCAAGGGGCACCTATACCTAAAAAACAGGGCAACTATCCTTTTCGTTAGATGCCCATGAATTTTTTGAATAAATTAGGAAGGAAACAGCAACTATTACTACTCAGGTGTACACTCAATGAAACACTGTTTTGACGTATTAATGAAATTAACTGTATTTATTACCACTTCAAAAGTTATACAGCGGCAAATACTTACCTCTAAAACTTTAGCGTGTTTGTGAAGTTCGCTGCGGGGATGATCATACACACTAGCGAAAAACGACCTCACTTCACAATAATCCTTACAAAACTAAAGTCCAGGGTGACTGTAGCATCTTCTTATAAAATTAATTTTTTGTTACGTGTTTCGGAAGTTGGGTATTTTGAAAATGGGGCATCTATCCCACTGGGGCATATATCCGGGTTTTACCCTATCATTGTTGGACAGCTGAATTTAAAATTGCGACTCGATCGGATCATAATTATGAAGATATTTCATGAATGCATAATGCAAAAAGCAATTCAAAGATTTACCACCACCACCACCCTAAAGCAGAGCAAGAACATTAACTAATTATCCGCCATACCTATTTCCACTTCAGCATGATTCACAACCCCTATTTCTTGCGATGACGTGAACAAAAGCAATAAACATTCGGAAGGTAAAACCGTGCTGGTCTCTGCTGTGTGGATAGCTGTTCAAATACATATGTTTCCGGAGATATTTGGATTTAAATACAAATGCCGTTTTAATCCGTGAAATGTTTGAGTATTTTAGCTTCTAGTTCGCTAATTAATGCCGGGTCGCGTCCCTTAGATAAGCATGGTTTATGGGGGTTGCTGTATTGTGATTCCGAGGTCTTTGTGCGAAGAGGATGGGGTTGATAGTAGAAGTGAATAATTGGAGGTGTGGGTATGTGTGTGGGAATTTCGAAATCGATGTAGGTCTTTTTCTTCGTTGGGAACAGAGCTGAAGAAGAAAATAATAGATTTTGTTTTATAACTTGCTTTGAGATACAAAAATTAAATGCAGAATAAGATTATATCGGGTTTTCAGGTGATTCTCTAACAGGTTTCTAGGTCAATTTTTTCTTCAAAAAAACAACTTTTTGGAAAAAGGCCAACTAGTTTCGATTTTATTTCAAAATCTTCATTAGCGCTCTGAAATGGAACAACAAACTACAGATTCAGATGTTCGAAATAAAACATTATTTTGAAACCTATCTTTAAAACACATACACTTCTAAAAATATACAAGTGAGGAAATGGGTTGGGAAATTTCCAACTTACATTTTCACCTTTTGTGGTTTCATTGTCAAAAATTTCCTTCTCATAAAATAAAATTTTGAAGAGAATTATTCTCTTCAAAATTTCAGATTTCAAAATAATGTTTTAATCGTTAATTTCGAACATCTGAATTTGTAGTTTGTTGTTCCATTTCAGAACCCTGATGAAGATTCTGAAAAAAAATTGAATCTAGTTGGCCTTTTTCCCAAAAAGTTGATTTTTTGAAGAAAAATTGACCTAGAAACCTGTTAGAGAATCACCTGAAATCTATACATTGGTCTTATCATCATTCATCAATATATCGGGTGTCCCAAGGTGAGTGGCCTATTATTAGAATATTATGGAAATTATTGATGGTAAAGATTTAAAATTTTGTGGATAGATATTTGGCCGTGTAAGGTACATTTTCAAAATAATTTCACATTTACAGTGTTGCCGGATCCGGATGTACGACAATTTAGCAACAACTTTGTTATTTTTAATGGGACATCGGGTTTTTCTATTTTTCATGATACTCCATAAAATATTAAATCTATTCACCCTTACTTCTTCATACCCATCTTTAACGGATTTTGAGTTATTAATTATTTCTCGAAATTTTAGATCAAATTGGCGTGTTACGAAAATGACACTAGTTCGCTCAATGTTTGAGATTTAAGTCAAAAATTAAGCAATTCATTGGATATTGATCTGATTTATATCACTGCTTTTGAATTATAGTTGTCAGTTATACAGGATGCACCGAAAAAAAATCATCATTTGCCAAGTTTCAAAATCGTTGAGATAGGTATAGGGATGTGAATGGAAAATTGTAAAGTGCGTTGTACTGATTCCAAAAATTGAAAAATATACTAGGTGTCTAATTTGAAAAAACCGACTTGGCAAAGGATGATTTTTTTTGGTCCATCCTGTATAACTGACAACTATAATTCAAAAGCAGTTACATAGATCAGATCAATATCTAATGACTTGCTAAATTTTTGACTTAAATCTAAAATATTGAGCGACATAGAGTCATTTTCGTAACACGACAATTTTATCTAAAATTTCGAAAAATAATTAATAATTCAAAAACCGTTAAAGATAGGTGTGGAAAAGAGTGAATAGATTCAATATTTTATGGAGTATAATGAAAAATTAGAAACACCGGTGGTCCCATTCAAAATAACAAAGTTGTTGTCAAAATATCGTACATCCGGCAACACTGGAAATGTGAAATTATTTTGAAAATGTACATTCCATGGCCAAATATCGATCCACAAAATTTGAAATCTCTACAATCAACAGTTTCCGTAATAATCTAATGGGCCACTCACCTTGGGACACCCGATATATTAAGATGCCGTATAAAATTCACATTTTTCGAGATACAAGGTGTTTTTTTGAGAATATTTCCAGAATCTTTTATCGCTTTTGTTAGCATTTTCTGACCAGTTATGTTTCTTCGGATTTTTTCTCAAATATTAAAAGGTAAAGTGTAGGGTTAGTGGGTATGTTTCTGCTCAACGTTCGTAAAAACGATAACTCTCGAAAGGATTGTCCTAGGACCACGAGAATTAAAATCTTCGGGATTGGTCCTAAATGCGGCGGTTGAATTAAAGAAAATCGAAATGTAATTTTGCAGCCAAAGGCTCTTGCAGAAATTACAAACATAAATTTTGTTCCCAAGTGGCGTTCGTGGGATTTTTCATGTTTTCAATATTTAATTTTTTATAAAGGAGTTTTTTCTCAAGTACTTCAACGAAAAAAATTGGAATTAACACAGGGTTCCAAATTTTGGATATCCAATTAAAGGATACCTTCCCTATTCAAAATTAGACAACTTTCATGTTTTATATAGATTCTGTGGTTAAATTAGAATAGATCCTTGGCATAAATGTTTGAGTCAAATGGTTGTGCTCATTCAAGGAAGATGTAATTTATGCTATACCAAAAATCAATATTTCACATCCATTTCTTACCTATTTTTCATACTTTACAGTTGTAGTGATGACAGATTGGACTACATAGTTTACAGGGGGTTGAATTTAGATCAAAAACAAATAGTTTTCTTCATTCAATGACAGAAAACTCTTGGTAGAGTTCGAGGTGATGCAGTATCCAAAATTGGGCACCTGTCCAAAATTTAGCGACTTTCCTCTATACGTACAGGGTGATCTGGGTGATCTTGGTAACCTAATTTTTCTCGAAAAGAGATGAATATTGACTTTTACCAAATACACTCAACAGAATGAAAGAAAATTTATTCCTTTTCGAGAAAAATCAGGTTACCAAGATAAGCGAATCAACCTGTACAAAATCTTGATCTTTATCTCTGTACCTCACATTTAATAAAAACAGATAAAAATTCTTGAGGAAAAAGCTTCAGAAGCGCAACTTCCATTCGGTTGCCGTATAAGACCGCTTCAAAATTATTTAATCTCCGAGTTTAATCTCATCAACAGTCGATGAGCCGGCTTGATGAGCTCTTTATCGAAAAGCTTTCATTCTCGTCCAACAAGCTTCCAGTTAATCGCCATTATGAAGAAAACGGGAGGTCTCAACACCTATCAGGGTGGTACTCAGGAATTGTATCCCTCAGTTGAAACTGATTTCAAATTACGCATAGCTGTGTGATTAATATGTTATTTTTCGATTGCGGTGGAAAATAATAATCTAATCGGTTCGAAATGTTATATTTTGCTGCTCAATAAAGTTACAGAGACTTGTGTAGAGTCTGGTGGAGATCCCTAAAATAAGAAAACGAGAAAAAATATATTCGACTCTTAAGAAACTCTTCGTCATAACAAGGGTATTGCTGAAATTTGGAGTGTATTTTTTATTTCAAAAGGGACAGATTGTCACTGTCTTAATTTTATAGAGAGTGCTTTTTGCGAGGGATATCAACTGTACGACATGCTTTAATGCAAACATATAAATTCATTGATATTTGTATTTCATCAAAAACTTTTTTGGGTATAAAGAAATATGTTAACCATTCACTCTCATTAATACACTGATCGTGAAAATAATCGATCCACTCAAAAATACGATGAAGTTTGTTGATTCATACATTTTTTTTTTCAATAATAGATATGCTCATCCTTACTCAATCACCAGTTTTGAATTTCAAGAAGACTCGGCGTACGTCATTTTATATAGGGTGAAACAAATCTGTTTTTTTAATCTAAGTTTAGAACCACCCCTGTTGTGTTCCAGTTGTTCCACCGTGTGATTTCTTATTTCATCATCAAGACACATCTTTTCTCGACAATTTAACTCTTCATTCATAATAATAGCTCAATTTTCGTTAAAGATGCAGGATTTTCAGTGAAACATTAAATTTCACTAAGGCTACAACAGTACTTCAACAAAGTCAACCCTGAATTATGACCTAATGAAAACATGTAGTCAAAGAAATAACGTGTTTTCCGGCCAGAAGTAGTTAAAGGTGCAATTCGTCTCTGCATGTCTTCATCAAGCTTTTGAATCAATTAGAGCATCACTGAGCTGCTGCAAATTTTCAGGAGTTGGATAAGCGAGATCGAATTTTCCTCGCAAGAGGAACAACATGCCCAATTGGGTTCAAATCTGGTCTTAAAGGAGGTCAGCAGAATGCTTGAATATCACTCTCTTCCTCAGTTGCAGGAACGTCCATTAAAATTTAAAGGTCCATTAAACCCTTAATCCTCCATTAGTTCCTTGTATTAATGGAGGATTAAGAGTTTAATGGACCTTTAAATTTTAATGGACGTTCCTGCAACTGACACTCTGCTAAATACTCCCTGGCAATCCTAGCCACATGCAGTTGATGCGGTTGGGCATTATAAAGCATTAGAACGAAATCGTCTCCAATAAACGGTGCATACCGAACAGCATGTCGAGATGATACTCCTCTTGTTTTATGTTTTCACTCAAATTTCAGTTTATTTTCATAACGTTCGGATTTGAGGTTAAATCTGTGAAAATACTGTCATACGCATAGCGAAATTGTGGAGTTCAATGTTGCTCTGATAACCCTGTATCTTTAACAAAAATTGAGCTTACCGGTGTATAGTTATTCCTCCACTCAACGTATAATGGGCCCCACTCACTTCGTTCTTCTCCGCCGTTTTTAACCGACGGTTTAAAAACGGTCGGGTAAAACTGCCGCAAAAACGAAGTGTATGGGCTAAAAACGGCGCACTTACCCGACGTTGCAAATTTCAGACGAGGCCTGATTTTCCTCCGTTCTCTTGACGTTTTTAACCGTCGGGTAAAAACGGTGGAGAAGAACGAAGTGAGTGGGGCCCTTTAGGTAATAAATCTTTTTATGTAAAGGGTAGTCAGAATTGGTGATTCCTGAACTACATCTTTCTAACCCAATGAACTGCAGTATCTGAGAGGGCTTCAGGGAGGATAGATTCGAGTTTCTCTCTTTATTAATATTCATTATCTTACTAAGTGACCAGAAGTTTCCTCCTCTGCCCCACTGGGTGTCATATGTATTCGATCTTGAGACATAATGTGAATTTTTTTTCCGATAAGTTCTTCTTTCGGTCTAAAATATCTTCCAAATCCCCAGAAATGTCTTTTTTAGCGAATGGCTGCAATCCCTGGCCCACACCTGTCGCGTGTGGTCCACAGCACCGATTGGATTACAGTCTCGCATAAATAATTGACTCTCGCCAATTAACTCAGTCGATAACTAAAGGTACCTACATGTATATATTCATGTATTTATGAATATTGGTGAGCGAAGTTCTCCGCGAATTGGTGATAAATCCATCACAGCGCCATTATAATACGGCCTCAGTTTGTGTGTGGCCTCTCTTCTCGTCTCCTTTTTTTTATCTTTGTTATTAATTTTATAGTTCTGTTTTTAAACGGGCCAATGTATATTTAATGAGACGGTTTATGGCCCGTTTTATGGCCCCTGCGGAGTCGATTCTGTCTTATTATTTACGAGTCAATCGCTATCAGTTCATTAAAAACCATTTTGTTCGTCCAGTGTGTCAAGCAGCATGCCATATTGTAAAGGTAACCCGGTCCGAACAGAATTCCGATCTATGCAGATAAAAATGTTATGATGATGGTTTTGCGATTTTTGGACGTTCGATTCTTTATTGCTCGTTCCGTTTTATAACACTGCCGAATAACGTTTTGGAGAGATATGATTGGACATTCGGATGCAATGGAAACATGTCAATTATGAATTTGATTACACTGAAATTTCATTATGTCAGATTGAATGAGTTGAATGAGAGGAAGAATTAGTGAAACCCAAATGAATGGAGAATACGAGTTGAATACAAATTTGAATAATATTCGCCTTCTTTAAAACTTCTTCAACAATTATATCGTGAGAATTTTACAGTAACTCGCAACCGCAACGAGCACATCTGATCAGCGTACCTACCTACTGGTGTTATGATAAAAAATTGAGCATAGGAAAAAACTTTAAATCGATGAGAAGGAGAAGGAAGAACAGGAAAGGTATACACCATCAAAAAATTAAAAGTAACTAAGTGAATACTGTATACATCAGATGGTTCTGTAACCACATAAGGTTGCCTGTGTGTGCATCACTGGAGCTATGAGAAGGTGCCCAACTAGGGTACTTGAGGTCATTACGGATCTCACACCTCTACATCTATTTATTAATAGGGTTGCCCATGAGGCTATCCACAGAATATCTGATGAAGGTACAGGTAATGAGAGAATAAAGAATCAGAGAGTCTGGACCTCTCTGAATAACTACATCTCATCTGCGAACCTCCTCAGTGATGTTATGATCAAGAAAGTGAGTCCTGAGAAAAACTTCAGGATATTTCTGAGTAAAATAGAGAAATGGGAACGGGAATACATCGACTATAACCTCAAAGAAAATACCGTAAATGGTATGCAGATGGTACCAAAACATCTACAGGAGCTGGCGCTGGGATATACGGGCCAAGTACTAGGTGTGCTATTGCTAGGCTCCTGTATGAGTGTCTTTTAAGCGGAAATCTTAGCTATTGAAAGATGTCTTCATATGAATCTAGAAAGAAACTGTCAGCAATGCGATATAGCCATACACTCAGATAGTCAAGCTGCTACTAAAACACTGAGCTCCTACGTCATCAACTCAAAGATGATCTGGGAGTGCCGAAACAAACTGGGTTCCCGGCCATTTGGGAATCGAAGGAAACGAAGAGGCCAATACACTTGCCAAAGATGGCGCACGAATGTCACTCATTGGCACAGAACCCTTCTGTGATATAGGTAAATGTACCTATATTTAAGAAGGAGTTTCTGCAGAAGGAGAAAGACGAGAAGGAAAAATTCTGGCGGAATCTCCCAGGGATCGATCATTCCACTAATTTCCTTCGGAACTTTGGGAGTGCAAGATCCAAAAGATATCTTGGTCTTAATAAGAAACAAATACACCTCCTCACTGCTTTCTCACAGGACACTGTCGCCTCAGCTGGATGTGGAAACAGAAATCTCCAATTTCAAACTGGCTAACTGATGGCATATGAAAGTGGCTGCCTAAAAGAGCTGATCAGAATTAATCAGGTCCAAATCAACAACTTTTTTCTTTCTTTCGAACAAGTCAATCATACTGTGATGTAAGTTAGTTCATTTATACACAATTCTTAATTTTTGACAAAAATTACCTCATAATGTATATTTATGTATGATTATAATTTATGTAACCAATACTCAATTTGGTGTAAAAATCTTTTATAATTATCGGTGTTAAATCGACCATTCAAAAAGAGTTATACTCTATCTAAAAAATACATTGAATGGTGAAGTTATCGCACCATGAGGTGTTCTTTGTACACCGCAAAAAAATGTTTCCTTAAGTCGAATTGCTACCATAGTTAGACAATATCAACCACTGCCGGTGTAAAATATATTCACCATCACAGTGTCTATTGAACACTGCACCTGTGGTGTTGACCAAAATGGTGTTTATGGATTATGGATATCGACACCGCCAGGCGCCAGGTGTTATTTTGATGTCAAATATCACATCGATTTTTTACTGTGTACAGACATTATTCTATTTCTTCACAATTTTCCTAATAACGATCATCATTCTAGAGAAAATCAAAATCGAATTGGAATTAGATAGTGAAGCATCAGAACTTGCTTCGAGTTCGTACAAACCTTAGACTAAAGAAAGAGTCTAACGTACAGACTTATTCTGACAGTTGCGAGCTGCAACAATCTTATTAACGAATTTAGCTGATTCTGGTCGGAATTGATGGCACATAAAAAGCGTCATTTGGCAAGGGAAGATGATACTGAGACAGGCCGGCACGTAATCTTCTCCCATAATTCAATATTAGACGATTCTCTAGCACATCAGCGAAACCATAACAATCACTCACAGCACTCACCGAGGCAATTCATTGTCAGGATTGCGGTTTTTCAAGACCCCGCCATATGATAATGCCACAAGTACAGTGGCGTATCTCCTATTGTTTGACAAAGGTTATTTTACACCTAGTTTTATTAGAAATACTGCTGTTATCATTTTGCATCTATGAATGAGGAACTATCCATTGAAGAATATTGGAGAATCGTTTTGGTTTCAATTTTTATTGTTAACTCAGGAAAATGAGAGAGAAGTAGGAAATATTCGAAGAAGATTGAAAACTTTTTACTTCTTGAATATTTTTCTCCAATTCTGTGGCTTATCCGTTAATCACAAAGGTACCTACATCTTGTAAATCAAAATACGATCTAAGTGGCTCAAACTCATCAGTGTGGCATGTTCCTGTTGAAACCACAAGTCACCCACATTTAGCTCGCGAACTCATGCTCTGTGCACGTTCTACAAACGATCAATATGACAACCACAAAATTATTGTAGTACAGTACCTCTGCACAACACATTTGTCACAAAATGTCTCAATAAAAACAGAACATCTATTATTTTGGCCGAAGTTCTGGAGTTTATATGAACTGATGCTTAATGATAATTGGTTAACAATGCATTATTTAATATAACTCTAAGTACATCAAAATGAATTCATCACAGGGTGAGCCGTGGCTGATTCTTGAGGAACATGATATGATCAGTGTACCATCGACCGTGGCTCAATTTGTAGGAAGAAATTAAGCTTTGTTGAATTGATTTACTGGTATAGGAATCATTTGAAGCACTTTGTCTCCGGCTGCTTCAGAAAATCGATAAACAGAAATTCTGAGGTTATCTATTATTGAAGAGCTATCTGTTTTGATGGATGAGCTTTTCTGGAGCAACTCGGGAGGTTGAGTGGCTCTGGTTTTGGGGATTTTGTTTGAACTTGTTGCTCCGGAGTGTCTGTCTCTATTTCCA
Source organism: Propylea japonica (assembly GCA_013421045.1). Lineage (NCBI taxonomy): Eukaryota > Metazoa > Arthropoda > Insecta > Coleoptera > Coccinellidae > Propylea > Propylea japonica. The sequence goes on along the minus strand of CM024241.1, from coordinate 14,008,626 downwards.
CCATATGATTTTTGTTAACATCGGTGCCCTCATCATCATTCCTTCTGATTGTGGATATTTCGATGGTATCAGAGTTATCTACTTAATTGAAAGAACAAATAACTGAATTGCTTCGAAGATCCTCTTTTCACAGCTTATTGTTTTATAGTTATATTTACAGTTCACTGCGACTCAAGGTCTATTGAGCCCCCGTCAGAGCTGTTCTGACCACACCCTTTACATCTCGTCTTCCAGTTCCAGAGATCTGATGAAACCCAATATCTGTAAAGGCTTCAACAAGGCATTCTGTCCTTGCTTTCAATGCCAAAGCATTCCGTGACTAGGTGAATGGGGGTTTCTTCCTCCTCCCCAAAGAACCTACACTCCTCAGTGTTCGATAATCCCATCCTCAACAGGTGCTTCCTGAGGCGACAGTGTCCTGTAAGAAAGCCAGTGAGGTGGTGTAATTGTTTCTCACCAAGATCCATATTTTTTTGGATCTTGCTGTTCCAAAGGAACTAAGTGGACTGATCCATCTCTGGGAGATTCTTCCAGAGTTTTGCCTTCTCGTCTTTCTCCTTATCCGGAATACCCTTCTTATAGGTACATTTACCTATACCACAGAAGGGATCTGGGCCAATGAGTGACATTCGTGCGAGCTTCTCGTTTTGGTTGTACTTGTTTTTTCACCATTACTTCAAAAACATGTGAACACAGAACTCTGGAACAGCTCAGGAGCTTGAATCTCTCAAAACCAATACAGTAAACCTACCCAGAAATTGAATTAATTAAGTCAAACCTGCACAAAACCAATATTATTCTACAGTTATCAGCTATGTCCTGGTTTGTCACACGTTTTTTATCATTATTCCGAAATTTATTTCGATATTTAGGATGAAATACCACTATTTAAATCTATGGAAGATGATTACCCTTCAATAGGGTCCTGTAGCGGTCTTAGAGGAACAGGAGATTAGAAAAATCATCACTTGGAATGCCAGACCTGTTTTAAAACACCCTCCTGGCCCAAGAGCATGAATTAAGTATTTTGTATCTGAACATTGAAGGTATTTATTCGAATAGTTTTAAGTTTAAATTTTGTAAAAACGGCGAGACGGGGGTTTTTTCTACTGAGGTTTTTCCCTGTGCTCGGGTATGATACGCCAGAATGGTAGGGTACCCCGTTTTGCACCAACCTCAGCTAGGGACTTTTTTGTTTCATGTATTGTATTTCGTTAGCTCTTGAATTCAAAAGTATATACCTATGTCCTAGAAAACCATAGAACAAGACGACTTCTCCCCTAACGACTTGTCACCCTACACCACTGAATTCTCCGCAACAATTTGCGGCGCCGTAAAAACCGGTAGCTATTTGTAACACGTTTTCCGAAAAGCCATTTACTATTTTAATAAAATGTCCGACTCCGCTCTTACGGTCCGTTTTTCTCCAGCCCGTCCGAGTCATACGCCACACATGGTGCCGCTGAGGCGCATAGAGCAGCGTGTGCGTGATCACAGAGGAGGGCCGGGCGGCGTCCTACGTCCACCAATGGCGCTGCCTGGCCCTCCCTGATGCCCGCTTTAAACCGTATTTTTTCGACATCTGGTAATCACCGACCGACCCGAGGCTGAGGCCATTAACGGCCGATGGTGTTGTGTGCCTGTGCCGCTGCTAAAGAGCCGGTTGGAATGTGAGAAAGCACCTTCGGTATGATGGTATGGATGTGATGGGAAGGGAATTCTATGGGTTTTGTAAGGGACTGATACGTGTCTGAGGAAAATTTTTATGCAATTTTCAAAAAGGGGAAATCGTGTACTGAAACATTTCTTATAAAATTCTGTGGTGCGGTCTGACAAATCTTCAACGTTGGATCATAATAATAGCTTCATTATCCTACATAAATCCATTCACTGGACGATTCCCAATAATAGATATGAATAAAAGTAAAACAAAAGAAAAAAAAATTATATCACGTAAAAGCAACAAAAAAATATTCTTTGCTGTGACAGATACTCTAAGGACCTAGGGCCATCTTCGCCAGGGTTTTTTGTGAGCACGAAAAATCATCAGATTAACTGACCTAAAAAATTAAAATTACCTCACCTAAACATTTCAGCAATGGGCGACTTCCGTTAAACAAGAATCATCCAAACCAAACCTATTGGTGGATAAACGCCATATATCTACTATGAATATGAATATCAAAAACTTCTCTGGACAGCCTGTTTAGTCCTGTTCTCCTGTGGCATTATTCATAAAATGGGTTCCACATAAGTACGGGACAGTGGGGGAATATCGACTACTTAAGCTCTTATCATAATATCACCCTCTAATATTCGTATTAGGAATATAATCAAAATAGACAAATTGTATGATTACTTTTTTTATTTTGAAGGCGTTCTCGTGGTTCTGCAAAAATATGTGTAATTTTTCCAAAAAGGGTAAAATTGACCATGCACATATTTAAACTGAAGCTCTTTCAGTTCTATATAATACCTAATGACCCATTTCAATGTCCAATTCGTGATTTGGAATGTGCAATTGTCATGAGCTACCCAACATAAAGTATTCAGAAGCAATACGAGTAATATCATAACTCTAATGAAACATAGAAATTTATATTATGTCAATTCTCAATGAGGTCGTCGGAAAAATCTTGTAATTAACTCGTTTTCTAATCTAGCGACTAATGGTCTCAAACCATCAACTGTCATTAATAAACTATTGATTAAATAACTATGTATTATTTTTTCACACGAAAACGGCACTTTATACGAAAAAATGCAGAAGAGATTCAAAATGATTATTTGAAATTTCTCAGTCATTTTTTTAAAAATTTGGGTCATTACTCGTATGTGCTCTTATGAAGAACATATAATTTTTAATTATACATCATATATCAAAAATAGCTAAATAACTACCTATCTCTTAAAACCCACCAATTTCATTCGCATGTCCTGATCGGTTTCAGAGCAATAAATAAATAATCAGTTTTCAAGTAAAACTTTAACATATCTCGAAAAAGACGCATTTGCGGACAAAAGTTATTACATGTATAATGTCATTATTTTTTCATGCAGAACAAACTCCTGAAGTTTGTCGCACTTATTCACTAACATCCTGTATAGGTATATGAAGAACAGCTGACTGTTATCTCGTATGATTTAATTAGAATTTGAAATTTTTTTAGACCATTTTCTCGTAAATCTTTCATCATTAATTTCAAATTCCAACCAAATCATTTATAAGTAGGAATGATTTATACCTAAGCATTAAATCTTGAGTCATAATATATCAAAACACAATCGGATGGCCTGCTAATATACTAAAATTAACTTCAACTCGGTATTTTGATATAAAATTCAAATTTCCAATAATTGAGGATTACATGTATCCACTTTTCAAAAGATATTTGGATCTTGGTAAGAAACAATTACACCTCCTCATTGGCTTTGTTACAGGACGCTGTCGCCTCAGGAAGCACCTGTTGGGGATGGGATTATAGGTCACTGACGAATGTAGGTTTTGTGGGGAGGATGAAGACACCCCCATTCACCTAGTCACGGATTTTTTTGCCATTGCGAATGCCTTGGGCGAGAAACTTGTAAGACTGAGGAACTAGCGTCGTTGAAGCCTTCACAAATATTGGATTTTATCATATCTCTGGAACTGGAAGGCGAGTTGTAAAGGGTGTGGTCAGAACAGCTCTGTAAGGGGGCACAATAGACCTTGAGGTCGCAGTAACCCCTTTTCAAACCATGACTATAACTAACAATCCACTTTCAAATCTTCGGGTCTCTTCATCCACAACTCACAAAAATTGTAAATGTATAAATGTGTGACTAAGTGTTAACAAGGCATCAAAACGAAAAAGCAATAATGATCGTTAATATTTGTACATAAATTTCTTCATGATCTAAGTAAACGGCACGTAAACGAATAAATATGATCAACCAATTATTCAATGAAAACCAACAAAACGTCGAATTCAGCGATCTCTAGATAATTCATTCTGATACAGAAATCCAACAACGACGATGCATAATAATTGGTCAATTTAATATCGAGGTATTACTTCAAACTTCGATTACAGTAATTTCAAGTAAAATACTGTTTCTGATATAAACCGGGTTTTCTGAAGACATGTTTGTCGATTCTACAACTGACAACTAAACTTTGTGTCACTTGGAAAAAGACAGTTCAATTATTCAAGTTATAATGATAGAAGATGGCCACAATAAGTCCTTCTGAAAGTCACTCAATTGGAGATCATCCGTCATCGAGGCTAATGGAATGTTTTCATGAATGTTTCAGGATGATGAGAAGAGTAATGTCAGTTACTCTATAATTTGTGGAAAGATAGCGCTGAAGGAGGAACATCAAATAATGATTTTCTGAAGTCGGTAGCATTATGTTTAGTCGCAGGGAGTGTCCTGTTAGCGATAATTTATTGACAATGAAAAATTTAATGAATAATGTACTAATGAAGGCACGCATTTCTTTGTGAAGGGAAAAAATGAGTAAAGTCGACAGTTGTTTGAAGATGAGCAAAGTTCTGAGCTGAAGGGTTTTTCAGTAGCGATGATACAAGCAAAAATGAGTATTATTTATTGACATCTCTTATATCATTTTATGTTCAGTAGGTTAGAGCATTTCAACGTTTAGAAACTATTTAATTACCTTATCAAAATCAGTGCTCAAACTGAGAGAAATTCGAGAAGAATTCATAGACATTATTCAGTTAATAGCCTCACTATTCGTGGTATTTGGGACCAGATACAGAAAAATGTCCAATGGAGGATTTTTAGATTAAACAAGGCGGTGCTGCCTGCCACAGATTCAGCTCAAAAATTCATTTATTGAAAACAAAATTTGATAATGAAATTGTCTCAAAAAATACCCCAATTGATTGTCCACCCAGATCATGTGATTTAACACCTTGTGTTTTCTTTTTCTAACGACAAGTCTATGCTGCTAATGCCACAACGATGAAGCAATTAAAAACCAGCATTGAACGTGTTTCTGATGAAATCCAGCCAATTTTTTTTTAAAGTGATGGAAAATTGATAGGTTCACAGAATGCAGTATACGTACAAAAAAGTCGTAGTGGCCAATTAAAAGATATAAATAAATATTTTGTGTCTCACTGAATATTTTTTTAATTCATTAATAATTTCATTTATGAAGCTTCTAATTCAACGTTAGTAATTTAAAAAAAAAATTTTCAGAACGTGTTCGTTTGTGAGATTTCCATTTTTCTATATTGTTATTGTTAAGTACTTACCTGATATGATGATGTCATACGCTAAATAAATAAAAGAATTCAAAACGCTTCTACAAAACTCACAATTATTAAGTGCGATAAACTTAAGGATGTTATACCTCGACCAAAAATATGAACGAAACAATTAATTTGTTACAGCTTTCTTGAGCATTTTCTGGTATTAATAAGCTATGTTTTTTGGTTGTTTTCCCCTCAAGTTATCATTGAGGAAGGTTGGTGAATATTTCGAAGAGTTAGTGGGTGCCCCCCCAACTTCTACGCTAATGGAAAAAGGTTTTGAGACGAATTGCCAATGTTTTCTTCGCAAAAAAAGTACTCCAGAGGCCCCCTTTCATGTCAAAAAACATGGTCACTTCTTGAAATAATAATTTTTTACTTCTTTACCAACAGTCAAAATATTGACTATGTTCTGAAAAGTTGATTTTCTTGAAAACGGTCGATTTTAGAGCGTATGTCCACGAGTACTTTTTTTGTGCAGAAAACATTGGCGGTTCACGAAAAATATTTTCCAATAAGCCTAGAAGTGGAGGAAAGAAACACCCACTATACCCTTGAAAACTTTCACCAAATGGCACTAGAGAAAAGTAATCCTACCGCAAGAAACATTGCTTGTGATTATTAGAAAATGCTCTCGAAAGCTGATTTTCGTTCCGGGGATATCCACAAAAACATTTATTTCCAATTTCTGCAGCCTGTTTTTCGTGAATGGGTATTGAATTTTATAGGGTGAATTAATAGAATCTTTCGCTCGAACTATAACATCTTGAATATTGTCGCACTCATTCACTAACATCCTGTATAATTTCCAAATTCATTATACTTTTTTTTCGACCTGTCCCATATTCAACGAGATCTATGAAGATTCCTTCCAGAACCATTCTTTTACCTGCTCGAAATAATTCGAAACACATCGAAATTTTTGCCTTTTGTAATATACATATCTCCGGGACCAAAATAGACCCATCCATTATGGGGGCATATCTGATATTTTAATTTATTTAGACTTCTACCATACAACAGCTGCCCTTCGACTATGCCCACATCAAACGTATAATTTGGGCGAATTTTTTTTAATGATGGCTTCGTTCCCGGGACTTGACCTTGCTATGGACGAGATACGGAGAAATGGGTATTTTGGAACTAGTAGATTTATGTTTTGGGTTATAGGCCGGATGAGGAAGATTTTTCACGGGTTTGATGGTTTGGAGAATTTTTTATTCTTGATGCTTGTATAAGACATATGACAGCATAAAGAGTAATGTTAAATATCTTCTATCCGTTTATTCACTTAAAATTCAAAGTACCTAAATTGATTTTCAATTGAGTATTGGATTTCGCGTATAAGGTAGCATAATTGATAGGGATGACGATTCATAACGAGTGGTCATTTGACATCGTTGTGAACTGTTATTAACATTCAACCAATTAAATAATGAATGCTAACGAGTACGTCACACTCAACCGTCAATTCTGGTCATTTGAATTCTATAGTTATTTTGGTAATTTCAATAATTTTTTCATGAAAATCCTGACTTCAAAACAAAAAACGAATATTTGCTTTTTTGGGGTCCATTTTTCTACAATGATTTTTCTGGAAGTTACTGGAAATGCCCATTTCAAATTCTGAGTTAACCGTTATCGCCATATATTACGATCGTGAAATTTTAATAGATTTCCCGTTCAACAGGACTATACTCGTATTATGAGTTTTTGGATCAATAAGGTTAATTAGTAGGCAGAAAAAACGTATTCGTTAAAAATTTTATGATCATGAATAATAGATTATGATGACAGATCATCAGGTAGGTCAGATTATAATGAGCACGATTGAAAAGTGATAAAGTATAATCAAGTTGGTTAAGAATATATAAATTTTGTCGATTTTATACTATTGTATAATATAATATTATAATCATTGTGAAATAACAGTTCTAAATTGAAGTTAATTTTAGCGCACTGAATTATTATAAGGGAGCAGCTTATTATTGTTCATCCGAAATGTAATTAACAAATGTCCCCAAACAACACACTCACATCTAAATGACATCTAATAGATATTAAAAGTGATCTGAAGCCATCTTGCTCTGAAATCTGATTGAAATAAGATTATCTAATTGAGATGTTTTCTATACATAATGTCTAGAAGACATCCTTTAGATGCATTATCTAAAACCCGAAACAATTTTATATCCTGCAGATATCCAAAAATTTATAGCTTTTTGATCACACCTCCAAAAGCCGTATATTAAATATCGAAGTTTTAAAATCGTGGAGGAGGTATTTTATTAACGTTTAATGGACATCTTTTGTTTTACGTCTATTAGACATCAACATTTGGCTCTTTTTTGTCATCTAAAATACATCGATAAAACATCTAACTCATATGGTCATAAAACAGTAGATTGATTGACATTTTTTAGATATATACTGTATATATTGTCTTTAAACGTACGGTTTTGTATGTCTCAAATATGTCGATAATTGTATTTCAATTCGACCACACGTTTTTGAAATGTTTATAAGACATCTAATTGATACTATCGAAAAAAGAATAACGTTTCGACGTATAATAGATATGCCATGCCATTCATCGAAATAAGACATCATTATTCGACAATATTTAGTCATCTAGAATACATAAATAAAGTATCTAACTTTAAAAGTCAAAGAATTGTGAATTGATTTTGAGTATTATTTATATAACGTCTCCCTACCAAAGATTATGAATGTTTTTAAGATGTCCATGGAAAGATTGCATTTCGACTATATATGTTTTCAAAATGTTTATAGAATATTCATTTCATGCAATAGAGTAAGCAATTTTTTGATGTTTTTCAGATATGCTATGCAACAATTTTAATACCAAAAACCATATGGAAAATAATAATTTATTTAGGTATGAATTCGACTAGCAGATACGCATAGACATACAGTTGATTCAGGTTGTTTATTTAAATTATCAGACAAAATTGAATGAAATTTAAGATGAGTCTTCTCTACAACAAAATTTTCTCAGCCATCCCTTTTCGAGATATCACCCCTAAAAGGTAGTGACAAAAAAATCCTTGAACTTGCACGGCAATCCATGACACGTAAACTACGTTCACATAATTTGGCTGGAGGTTGTTGTTTCCAGCATTCAGCATTCATTATGAATCGTATGACATTTTAAATATTTCCTACCCAACTTAATAAAAAAAAATATGAATTATGGTCCTTTTCATTCTCTTCAACAATTGGATGAAATGGAGTAAGGACCCTCAATTTTTATGCTAGAGGGTTTTTGTTTTCTTAAATAAGTACTTAAACAAAGATTTATTGAGTTTTCCACGAAAATGCTCATTTTTTCCGTTGTTTTATGATACTGGAAACAACAAACATTTTCAATGATTGAAAATAGACACGGGGTGTTTTTATGAATGAAAACATTCCATGTTTTTTGTTTCTCGTATCATGCTTCTTTGGTGTGCGGCCTGACAAAGAGCTATACCGGCTGTCAACGGAATATGGAAACACGGTATATAAGGTATCGACTTCGTTTTTTTTTTATTCAACAAAGAGAGATTTTTGAAGTAGTACATTGGTTATACCGGAAATGATTTTTTTCAAATGGCGCAGTAGTAGGTGTATTTCTTCATATTTTTATTGTGTATGTACATATCGATGTTCAGTACAAATATGTGTTCACTTGTCACTTGTGAAAATGTCATCGTTGAATTTTCATTCCAACATCAGGGAAAATTGACACCCCAAAAAAAGTCTAAGATTCCCTAGTTTTATCAGCCTGCAATATATTCGGAATGTTAATCTTTTTCTTGAGATGTAAATGCCTTGGAAAAAAGTATTATTAGAAAGGCCTTTTTTCTGCTCAATTCGATACATAATAGATAAAAATCGAATTAATAATTAATGAAGATACAATACTCTAAATCTGGCAATTTGGTCAGGTGACGCATATTGTGCTCTGGAAGTAAGATATAAATACAAATTCTAATATTTCGGTACGACCGGAAGTACTTCAAACAATAAATCTAAGTTAAATTTGAAAAAACGAAATCGATAACTTGAATACCACCTATTGAAATAAGAGCGTTTTTCCATATTCCGTTAATATAAATAAAATTAAAATGAAAAATAGGTGATCTATGCGATCACGATGAGCGAAATGCGAACTCCGGGCTCGGTCACGTGGTTACGAACCGCCGAACCGCCAAATGTTAAAATTCAAAGGGATAGCGGGTAGGGTTATAGACAGAAGACATTCGAACTTGATCATTTCGTTAGAACACTGCTTCGTCAAAAGGTCAAGTCAAATATCGAGTGATGTTTTTTGCTTTAGCCTTAGCTTAGTGAATATACTATTTAGTGATTAGTGCTGTCACAATTAAAGAAGGTGAGTGCAAATGTTGCTTATGGTACCTAGTTCTAGTAAGTACAATTTCAATTTCTCCATAATATAGCTTTTCAAACGTAGCTGGTTCAGGTCTGGGCTGAGATTTATTTATAATTTTCAAAAACGAATCTGCATCTTTGGATAAAAGCAGAATAGGTATTATGAAAATATCTTTTACAGATGGATCATCTATTAAGATCTATTGAATGATGTTTTTAGATATAACCGTTCAAAAGTGAATATTATGTAATGTTGAATTATATAGGAACCTACTATTCCCGGTGTAGTAGGTACCTAAAATGTGTTCCTCCGAATAATGTGGTGGCACTAAGATATGCTAATTAATATAAAATTGGAGATTTGTTATCTTTCATGGTCCGATGATCTAGAAAAGTCGATTGAATGATATCTTTCAGATGACTAACTAACACTAGTGATTAACTTTTGATTAGGTACTACTTCCTGTAAATTATACCTATAACATTTGTTCTACTGGAGAATATGTTGATTAATTATTGTAAATTAGGTAGGTATATTGTAAGTAGAAATTTGAAACCTTTCATATAATGATCATCTGAAGCAGTCTATCGAATGATATCTTTTGAATAACCGTTCTATTGAACTGTTATGTCTGTTATCACTATTCTGAATACTCTGTTTATTTAGATATTATCCCAGGTACCAGGTACCTGAAATCCGCTCTTTTTAAAAATATGTTTATAATTTACACGATGATCGGTTTTGGAATCTTTCTTTCAAATATTTAAGGATAAATATTTCAAGATCATCTGAAATTTCAAATTATAGAATTTCATAATTTGCGTTGGAGATTTCGTAAGGCTCAAATTGTTACAGTATCTATTATAGAATTAATATTTTTCTGAATAAACTTGGTAGGTTTATCATCAAAGAAGTCAATTGATAGACCTCTTTGAGATATTGATTTAGTAATGAATAATACTCAACCACTCGACTTGAAAAACTTGCTGAAAAATATTATCATTAGTCAAAAAGTCGAGCACAAAATAGATTCAATCAGGATTTGAAGAATAATTGAATGTCTTGAGCTTGAAATCTTCGAGAAAATGTTAAGATGTTTTTCAGATCATCTTAGATGAATTATAGCAGGAGGTATAAGCGTTTTCCATTTCTATTTAGAATGTTGTTTTTTCAGCTATCGTTTCAAAAAATGCTATTTATTCTATTACAATGTTAAAAAAATTAGCATTTATATAAAATATAGATTTAATTAACAATTTTGCAATTTTATCGATTTTGGAATTATCAATTGACATTTCTTGATCACCTTGAATTCAAAATATCATTTATATCTTTCTGATGTTGTATTCGAAGGTCATATCATTACGAATAAGTCGAAATCTCAAAAAAAGGAAATTTTCATAGCAAGCCTTGAATCCTTTGGAAAAATATGAGTGAGAAGCCTAATTCATTCACTAATTTTTCCATTTCTAAAAGTTTTTTCGACAACTCAAGCATTTACAAAAAAAATAAACAAAATGTGTTCCAAGCTCTTATTGAATAGCATTTTATTGAACAACAGCCAACAAAATTAAAATGCATCGAAATTGTTTTCTCGTGAATGATTGAGTTTTCGAAAAGAATTGTAGAAATAAAGAGTAAGTATATGAATTGGGCTTTTCAGCCATGTTTTTTTAAAGTAAAATTCTCATAAAAAAAGTTGTGAAAAAATTGTTTCCGTTAATCTTTGGAAGGGTGTAACCTTCATTTTCACCATAGCATCACCTCTCAAATTTTCGGGTGTTACCCTGTATTCATAAACTTTCAATTATTTCTATTTCTCAGAAAAAAACTGAACGCAATATAAAAGTACATTTTATAGTTTGAAAAAAATTTTTTTCATAATTTTCTGCAAAACTTTGATATTCTTTTGTCTCTGTTGTGATTGTTTTTTAAAGTTGTACTTAATTGCGAAAAAAAATCACTTATTTTGATTTGTGTTGGTTCCAGAGGCTGTTTATAATCTGTTCGAGAGTGAAATCCTGGCAGATCTCAACGACACGACCCTAATAAGGCAATTCAAGACTGGTTACGCCTTGCAAACCAACGATACGAATATGAGAAAACGAAAAGCAAATCCTCACAAAGTGCCGATGCCTATGACATTCTTATTTATTTTTTTAATTGAACAAATTGTCTCGACTACATTGGTCATTGACACAATTTATATTTTTGATACATTTGAATTGTGTTTATTTATGTTTTTATATGATATATACCTATTTATTTTTTCTTTTCATAGAACTTGTGTTTTGCTTTCCTAACTGCTATGAGAGATTTCAACTGTGTAGATAAAATATATTATATCTGATAATTTGCTGGGCCGCACACCACAGAAACATGAAAGGAGAAGCATAAAACAGTTTTCATTGATAAAATAAGACTCAAGGTGTTTTTATGAATGAAAATGCATACTTTTGAAGTCTCTCACCAAATCTCCTTAGGATAAACATGATCTTGAAACTAGCAAATGTCAATTTTCTTTGAATTTTTTTACCATACAACCCTTCTTCGAAAAATCTAATGGAATAAATCAGTAACAGGTCTTAAATATGACGTCTTTCAAATCATTATATCGTGCTTTCAAAAAATTCGTGGTCAAGTGAGCTGTGGATTCTATTTTTCCTGAGAGTCTATGAGGAGAAAAATAGAATCCACAGCTTACTTGACCACGAATTTTTTTGAACGCACGTTATCAATATTGTTTTGGAATTGACAATAGTAAGATGTCAAAAATTATACAATGCAAAGATTTTTTAGGGACATTGAATAAAGGTTTATCTTATGTCATCTTATATACGTATACAATATCACCAACAATTTTCATAAATAATATTCCGCTTAATAGACGTCCAATTTCGATCATGACGGCAATGCTCCCAAAAAACATCTACTATGTTATATATTTAAGAGGTTATGAGTGTGGATGTTTTTCGGATCATCTATATATTATCAGATATTGATCAAGAAAAACGACAAAAATCTAATGATATATAGACATAAGAGAGTCATCACAATAACATAAATCCTCAAACATCTATTACATGTCAAACGTGATACTAAGTTAGGATAAACTAAAAAAAACAGAAATTTCACTTGTTATAGAAAGACTTACTTTGACGTGAAATAGATGTCTAAAAAAGTAGTATATTTTCAACGTAAATCTCGCGGACATTTTTACGTCGAATCTAGGTTAGAAATTCAATACATTTTGATGTTTTATAGATCATCTAATAATCTATTTTATATAGTCTATAAAATGTTTAAAAGATGTGTGTGTGTTGTTTGGGTCTATATAGGTTT
>CM024241.1:13936605-13995527 GCA_013421045.1 Propylea japonica | reverse complement strand
AACACAATAAGAAACGCAACTGAAATAAAGCCACGAAGAGGTACCCACGTGCAATCATGGCAATATTTCCAAATGTTTTGCTCAAAATGGCCTTTACAATATTTGATTTTATACATTCTCTTGAATTTATTAGTACTTAGTCCTGACACATAGAAGGAGCCAAACATCATCTTAATCTTCCTCTCCTTAATTTTTGCTTATAATATTAACATATTTTTGTCGAGCTCCAAGATATACCTACCTTTTTGCAGACTCTAAAACCACAGATATATTTGTGAAACACTGGCGCTTCAAGAATGAATTGACCATAAAATCGTTTTTTTCGACCACCCTGCACGAACTACATAACAACGAAACCTCAAACACTTTCATCACATAATAAACGCTATTGCTCATTATTTATTGATACAATAACGTAACAAGCCTCTATCCTGCGGCATTTAAAACAGATAATTTCAGCCCTGATCTAATCCAAAACAATCACAATATTCAAATAACGTTCCCCTCGGTTATTTATGAACTAATATCGGTCCATTGCGATAAAAATGAATTATTGAATAATCGGAGAATAACATGTACGGCATTCGACCACAATACCAATGGGTAAACGCCTGTGATTGGTTCGTAATTAAGCGCTAAGTCCACAGATATGGAGCTCATAAATCAATTATTACGCGTTGCGATATAAATTTTGTTCGAACTAACAATAGCGCGCCCCGTCCTAGCCCGTTTTCTATCGAGTTTCTACTGAACGGAGTACACAGGATTGGATTTGTTTGAGAGAAGTCCGGTATTGAATTTTTTTCAATCTTTGCCACAGGAATAAGATTTTAATGTAGTGATAGTTCATCAGCCTCAATCACGTTTTGGGTTTCAAACAGAGAATCCTTTAAATTCTGTCTACAAAAATATTGGGTGTAACATTAAAAGAGTTCTTACTTATATCGAATTACATATACGTGGAACTTCCTTCTATAACGAAAGCGCTAATCCGCAGAAAAAATTTGTTATAAAGAAATTTCGTTATACAGAAAATTTGTCTCCATAGTCGGCATTTTAAGTTTATCATTCAAAGTTTAAACACTTGCTTTTAGACACTTTCGCACAACTTTTCATACTAGCGTAATGGTAAGATTGAAAAAAACAGCCAGGGGTGTATATAAACTGCTTCAGAAGGATCTCTCTGCCACCGTAATGATTTAGTTTAAGGTCGGGATTTATAACGTACCTCCGGAAAAATTTCGAAAAAACCCACCCTTCCTTACCAATACCCATTCGAAGAGTGATGTTCTTTGAATATTCGTTATAGGAGAGAATTTACTTCGTTTCAGAGGGTGTTTTTAACATGGAATTTGGATTCAAGGTGAATGTCTTGTACGAAATTCGTTATACCGAAGTTCGTTATAGGGAATTCCACTGTATTCGATGCTCTGTCAAATTAATTGTGTGAAATCTAGACGCGATTGTTGGTCCAAAAGTATGAATTTTCGAAATATTCAAGTTCTGTTTGTACAGTGTACTATAGTAATTTCACTCTCTGATAGGATTGCTTATGCTTTTTAAGTTTATGAAGAAACACAAAAAACATAAGATTCGTAGCGAAATACATTTTATAGACAGTGCTGAATGGTAAAAAGTGAAAAATTACAGTGTAATGGAACCCCTTAGAAAATGAGAGAAAATACAAGGAAATGAAGGAAAAAATAATTTCCGACTAATCTGAAGTCTGAGTCGGTAAATGAAGGGGTGGGCTTTAGGGAAATACAATTTTTTTCGATTTCTGGCTAAACTACAAATTTTGTAGACAAATTTGAATGGCAAAGTTGTAGGTAATAACAACTTTTACAATCTCACTTTACAAAACTTCAAAATTCATGACATGTGAGAAATCCAGAAAACACTCACTTTCGACATACATGCGTCTCTAAAAAAAAGTTTGTGAGATTTCTGTTCCTTTTAAATACATTACTGTGACAAAAATATTCTCAGAAAGGGCAAAAACTTTGCTGCAGCTGTGAAACTGAATGTAACAATTTCAAAGTTACCTGTCGCAAAAATTGTTCAAAATACTCAAATTCAAGCTCAAAATGTTATGGTTCTGATTATTGTGGACGAAACGTTTTTAGAAACGCAGGCATTCTGATTTGACAATTTTTGATTTAGGGTGGAGAAACGAATATTTTGAATCCAAAAAATTTCAGTATATTTGAACGATACAAAGGTAATTTTTCACCCCAATTTCGTGAAAAAAAATTGTGAGAGATAAATGAGTTTTTCACTTGAATTTCAAGGTTTTGTAAGAAAGGATAGTTACAGAAGATATAGGTCCTCTATTACCTATACTTTGCCATTTCGATTTTTTCGATAGGATTTGTAGTTTGACAAAATACGCTTTCGTTCATAGGAGCCAGTAGAGAACAGATTCACGAAAAAATGAAAATTCCCAATGGTATAATTTCAATTTCAAATGAGAGATTCTGTAATTTTGCTGTTTCAAATCTACTCGAAAAATCATAAAACGAATAGGAGAACGGCTCAGCTTCGTGAGTAAGTAATTGAATTTCTCCCGCTCGTGTGTGTCCCCTTTATCCTCATTAAAGAACCACAATTTCAATAAATCAATGGGGTTGGCCCTGATAGGATAACTGGACCCCCATAGCTTTCCCCGTTTTCCACCATAGTTTGACCCACCCTGAACCTCAGTTATGACCCCTAAACACGCGACTGGTAACACCTTTGCGGTCTGATAAAGAGTGGGTGGTCGGCATTTCACCTTCCTAACACCTCCTTCGCTCTTAAATGAACATTTTTTTTTCTCTAACGTTTTCGGCCTGAAATTTGCTATGACTGTGTGGTTTTATGTTGAAGGGTTAAGTAGGCGTGTATGAATGGGATTATGATTTATTTTCGGAGAGATTTTTCATCGCTTTTCTAAACACGCTAAGGAACTTTTTTCCGTACAAGCAATTTTATTAAATTTTTGGGCCTCGTTTCAATGCTGCTTATGAGAGATATGAATTAAATTATTGAAATGTGAAATTCAGTCTGAAATATGATCTCTTGTAATGGAAAAGTTTTTTATTTATTTCTATAAAATCATAGTTATTCAAATTTTTAGGATGGTTGTTTTCCTTATATTTTCTATAATAAATTAACCGCTTGAACTTGTCATATATTTGAATTTCAGCACATTATTCGAATTTTACAGAAATAGGCAATACCATTTCACCTTTCATTACACCTCCTTCGCTCTTAAATGGGAATATTTTTTTTCTCTAACGTTTTCGGCTTGAATTTGCTTTGACTGTGTGGTTTTATATTGAAGGGTTAAGTAGGCGTGTATGAATGGGATTATGAGTATAATTATCGGGAGAAATTTTTCATCGCTTTCTAAACGAGCTAATTAAATTTTTTCAGTACAACAACATTTCATTCATCGAAATTTTTGGACCTAGTTTCAATGCTGCTTATGAGAGAATGAATTAGAATGTGAAATTCAATCTGAAAAATGATATCTTGTACTGAAAAATTTTCATTTATTTTAATATAAATCATAGTTTTTCAGATATTTGAGGATGGCAGTTTTTCCTTATGTTTTATATTATGAATTATGAGTATTATTTTCGGAGAAATTTTTCATCGCTTTTTTGAGCTTGCAAAGGAGATGTGAAAAAATTTCGTACAAGTATATTTCGTTGTAAGTTTTGGACCTCGTATTATTTTGGAAAGAAATGAAACAGATATGTTCGAATGAACATGTGACATTGAATAGAAAAAGTACTCTCTTCTGATAAGAAATTTTAACTAATCTTTCTATTGTTCAATCACATAATGCTATCAACTTTCACATTTTGCTCGATGATTTTTTTCATGAAGTGGGGAGGACATTATACAAAAAAATATATTTTTATATCACTCTGCTGCCATATACATATTAAAATATTCAACTCATTATGCAGATTTCCTTCATTGAATGAATTTCAACTTTCTAATGCCTTCCTCGCTCTTATTTTTTTTCTGACGTTTTCGTTTTATGAAGAAGGGCTAACTAGGCTTGTATGAATGGATTTATGAGTACATATTATTTTCAGAACGAATTCTTTTCGCTTTTCCAAACATGCAAAGGTGATGTAAATTTTTTTTTCGTACAAGCCCAATTTCGTCGTATTTTCATTTCAGTATTATTTATGAGAGATATGAATGAAATGTGACATTCGCAGCTATTTTTTAGAAAAAAATTGAAATCACACGTTTGCTACTACATACTAATATTTCATCAAGAAGCATGAGTGCTCGTGGGCAACTAAAATCCGAGGACTCGTGGCCTGCTCGAATGCTTTCTGCATTAATTTACATTTTTTTCACAGGAAAAATAAGATGACCGAATGGTATTTGACGAAACTATTTCATGAGTTAGAGCTTATTCAGCATGTATTATGTATAGGTATTAATTTGAACACATCTTACAAGTTTTGATAGGGGTAAACTAGAAAAATCTGCTAGCAACAAGATGCCATAAGTACTGTTTTCCATCTAGAAACCATTTGTAATTCATTATGCGTTCGGCATAAATGAAAACGAGGGAATAGTCAATTTAAAATGTGATCCCTTGATAATGAGAATTTTGACAGCTCCTTCTATAAGCTTTCAGATTTTTTATGCACTTTTTTTCATACTAATGATTTATATAATTTGTATGCGTTATTACAAATTATTTACGAATTCTGTATTAGAGGCCACTGACATGATTTCTAAATTAAGATGATATGTGAAGTAGTTGAATTAGGTTGGTACTTCTCTGATAAGAGTTCGTCTCCCAACTCAGATGTATTATTGGTCTCCAAACATCCTTTATTTCATGGAGGGAGCACGTCGGTTTGGTAGTTATAGTCTGAAGGCTGCTTCCTTCAATTCCTCCTTTTCCCCCCTTTCTTCCTTAGATATTATGGAAGCCTCGTTTCATCTGATATTGTGGTCTTCGTTCATAGCATGTTGCACTAGTTTGGATTGTTCGGTTCTCCAAGTTGAGCCAATCTCTGATGTTTTTTGATTCTAATCTTGAGGGGGCATTTTGTTTCCCCAATGTAGGAGCTTCCGCCGCATTCACAGGGTTTTTTCATAAATAGATTCCTTGGTAATTTGATTTTCGTGAGTTTTCCCCTATTGTGTCTTTGGGTCTTGAATGCTGTTCTCAAATTCTATTTGTTACCAATCCTTTAATATTTTCAGACAAACCCTTTACATATGGTATGACAGAGGTTATTGTTTCTGTAGGATCATTGTTTATCCGTTGGGGCTCTGTTCTTGTTTCACTCGGTTTTTCTGACTACATCGAGAAATGTTCTTGGAGTAGCCATTTTCTTCAGGGTTTTTGTGATGTTGAATTCCACATTACAATCTCTGGATTAGAGCATACTTGGTTGCTTTGTCGTATAAGTATCTGGCTACTCCTAATTTGTTGCTCAGATCATGGTTTGATCCGTAATGGAGAAATTGGTCTGTGTTAGTTGTTTTTTGTAGACTGTGGTTTGGGAGTCCCATTTTGCTTATGAATAAGTACATCAAAGGAAGGTAGTTGGTTATTTTCCGCAATTTCAATCTTGAATTGGATCGATTCTTCTATGCCCAAATAATCTTTCATCTAATGAGCATTATCAAGAATTTCCCTTTCACAAATGAAAAAGTTCTCATAACTTCTTTATTACTGAAGTTATAAAAACATGAAACTAAACATTATACAGGCACTTTTTTCAGTACCATTGAAGTAATCATTTTTTCTTTAATACTTCAATCTTGCTTTTCGGGTTTCTTGATCCCCTCACTAGACAACGAATTTTGCCCACCCTGTACATCACTTTTCCCAAATTCAGTAAGCGAGCCGCAAAAGCAAACACGGCAATAATTATTCCAATATCTCCTTTTACAAAACGTGGTATTACTGATTAACATTTGCATTCATTAGTCCCGCCCACCTATCTGTTATTCCTCATCTCCGAGGGAATTTTCAGTGACTCACCTCTTCGGCTGGTCCATTTGTGAGACAGAGCGGCTTCGGCACGATCCGCGGGTCGAAGGACACCGGCCACCCAAGTGGACCGATGTCGGGGCATCGATCAAAGGCGCGCCCTCCTACCATCGCCGCTACTGATCTGAATTTCTCACATTCCAGATGCTTCACGAGGACGTGCGTGATTTGAAATGGAGATAGGGCTTGTTTTTCGGATTTTTCGTGAGGTGGAGGGTTGATCATCTCGAAAATGTCTAGTGTTATTCATTGTCAGGTTTTTCCTGTGTGCTTTCAGTAGTTGACCGTTGATAGTTTAAAACAGGGTTACAGTTTTCTGCGACCTCAAGGTCTATTGTATCCCCTTACAAGGCTGTTCTGACCACACCCTTAACAGCTCGCCTTCCAGTTCCAGAGTTCTTGATCCAATATCTTTGAAAGCTTCAACGAGGCTACTTTCTCACTCTTACAAGTTTCTCGCCAAAGGCATTCTCTCTTTAGGCTCGCAATGCCAAAGCATTCCGGCCCTAGGTGAATGAGGGTTCTTTCTTCCTCCTCCCCACTCGTCAGTGTCCGACAATCCCATCCTCAACAGGTGCTTCCTAAGGCGACAGTGTAATATAAGAAAGCCAGTGAGGAGGTGTTTGTATGTTTCTCACCGAGATCCAGATATCTTTTGGATTTTGCTGTTTCAAAGTTCCGAAGGATGGAGTGATCCATCCCTGGGAGATTCCCCCAATTTTTGTGCTTTCAGTAGGTCAGTTTCAAAATTTTTGAGCAAGGTCTTGTTGTCTTGAATAAAGAAAAGATCTACGAATTTCACCTAACTTTTGAAAAAATTGATCAGGGGAGAAATTAATTCGGCATGTAACACAATCGACTCAAAAGTTTCGTGAAGTTAGCCCAATTTTTTGGCCTAACTATTTTTTATTCAACTACATGATTGTTACTTCAAAAAGGGTTCAGCTTCGATAATAACCTCTTCTGTCAAGCCAGAGTTTTTAAGGTGAGAATTTGATTTTGGGGTCTGGCTACAAGTACAGGGTCTCTAAAACTGATTAGAACAGGGCAGTTGGCGTTGGACTATTTTGAATATTTATGTTTTGATGTAAAACATGATTTAAACAACTGATACTGCAAGTTTAGGCTCGTCATCCCAAAGAAATTGATTATGTGACTGGACTTATAAATTTGTATACTTTGCATGAAAAACCATAAGGTGAAATATTTCCAAAGCAACCTACGATGTTACAATAATTTGTAAAGACCCTGTAGTTGTCACTGAGGGGTTTAATTTGAAGGAAAGTGAGGATGTGGAAGCAATTTGAAACCCATCGCGAGCCATTTGGTCCTAGAATTAAAGGGTTTGTGAATTTGTCTTGGTGAAAGACTATTCCTTTCTCCTTCAGGTTTTTGGAGATTTTTCCTTCATACGCACCACTATAGACAATATTCGCTTTCGCTTGTGCTAGAATACAACCACCATAAGCTTTCCATCTTTTTCAGCTGCTTTGGACGTGATAAGCCATCTGCAGTCCATTCAGTCGATTGCCGATTTAACATATAGTGTAGTGGTGTATTGATTGTGAACAAGTTTAAACATACAGACACAGTTCGAATAATGATTATATCAAGCCATGCTTTCATTTCAATTAATTTTAATTCTTTCAAAAAGCAAATACCACAAGAAAGTAATTTTTTTTCATTACTCCGAAAATCTCAGAAGTAGGTTAATTCCAAGGGCTGTAACTTGTACACTAATTGATGAAATAACATGAAATTAAATAACTATTATTCGAAGGTCGGTAACTTTTGAAAATCATATAAGAATTTTCCATTTTTAGCGCTAACTGTGGAACTGGAAGACCATAGAAAACAAATTAGTTAAGGATCATTCCGCTCAAATATCAAAACATCAAAATAGTCTCTTTCTTCGCGAACAGTTAATTCTTTTTGGGTATATCACTTGAACACACTATTAACTATGGGATGAAAGGTTTCAGATGGAAAAATAAAGGGCATAATGCATACCCTATTTACCCTAGATCCATGTAAATGGTAAGCGAAGGAATAACAGGTCATCTCTGTAAAAAAAACTGAATAGATATAATAGTATTCAATAATGTATCACTAGTAATTGCCATGTGAAGCTAATAATGGCAACTAATGATCTGTATTTTCTTACAAATTCCAAATGAGCTATTTATCCCAGAGAGTAAAAGCTCATAGGGAATTTCTCAGATTGTACAAGACCTAGAGGTTTCAAGAAGTTCTATCACAAAATTTCACACACCGAAATACATATATTGTAATTATCCAGAGTAGATTTGAGCTCAACGTTTACAAAGGTACATTTAGAAGTAAGGAGAAGTTTATTGGCCATCTGTAGAAATAAAATTCATAATGAGTTGAGAATTGAAATACAGTGGAACTTAACTATAACGAACATCTGTATAACGAATTTCTCTGTATAAAGAATTACGTACAAAGACATTGCACCTTGAATTCAAATTCCATGTTAAAAACCCCCTCTAAAACGAAGTGAATTCTCTCTATACGAACATTCAAAGAACAAACTCTTGAATGGTATTGGTAAGAAGATATAAGGTTCCGAAAATTTTCTGGACGATGTAATGAATCCCGCGACCTTAAACTGAATCATTACGACGGGCAGAAGATTCTTCTGAAACAGTTTTTAAATACAACCCTGGCTGTTTGGTTTCAATCTAACACACTAGTGTTGAAAGTTGTGCAAAAATGTCCAAAAGGAATTGCTAAGTTTGAATGATAAATCGAATTTATTAGTTAATCGATCGCGACATTGCAGACTATAAAAACAAATTTCTTTAAACGAAATTCTTTATAACGAATTTTTTTTTGCGGATTCATCGCTTTCGTTATAGGGAAGTCCCACTGTATATGGCAAGTTCAAACTGAGTGATTAATATCTATGAAATACAATTTTCTTCTTGCTCCTCACTTAATACTGAAGGAAAAATAAATCATCAATAAAAATCTGGGAGATTTTTAAATCAAATGCCACATTTTTATAATCGCTTCAAGTGTAAAGATCTTCATGGGCAATATTTTGAAGAACAATATATCAATTTTCGAAGATTAATACATACTTGTTTTTGTTCTCTTATCCCAAAATATAAAAGCAAACCCTAGTATCATTCAATTTGTCGCACATCTCAAGAATCATCAATTGATCTTCCGACAACGCACAAGCACATTGCCTGCATTCCCAAGTTCAATCCCGTCGGGACCTCTATTGAACCCCAAATCTGAGCTCATTCATGTTTAAGTGACCGAAAACACCTTTGGACAACAACACTCTAGAATGTTTCCTGAATGAACTGACAGGTTGTGAAACGGAGTTTTGACATCTCAATGAGCTCCAACACTTTCCTTAATAGAAAAGGGGTTTTTGTTGTGTTTAGGACAATTTTTCATGTCGTAGTCATTTTTGCAATTCAGTTCAGTCAGGATTAATGATTTCCATTTATGAAATCTTCTAGTTTTGTCATATTTCGAAGTAGAGAAACGTTAATCAAAATCAGCTACACTTGGATGACAGGAAATACTGATACTACATGCTTCTATTGGTGATATTTATTTTGTTCCATTGATTGTAGAAAATGAGGACTGACAGATGTTGATGGATGGCCAAAATTTCAATATCAGGTTAATACTCCTTATTCCAGACACATTGTTCCTAAAACATGAGACAAATCTTACAATGATTAAATGATTAAAATCAATCAATCGATACGGTGATGAATCGATCGAATGCAATGTGATACGAAACGCTTTACGTTGTTCAACTTGAAACTCGTCAGTGCTATTGAACCTTTTAGATTTAGATCAATCGGTAAAAAAAACAATACAACTAAAAAAACACTATATTGAATAACTAAGCAGATAAACGGCAGAAATATAGAAGATGTAATCAGCAGAATGTCCCAATCAGCTCTCTTACTTCTTCCTTTTTCTATATCTAATCTAAAGTTCTTCTGCCGATTTCCTTCTTAAAGCTCCTAACGAAAATCGTAGGGGGTTGTTATTTTTAACCCCTAATAAAAAGTTATGAGATCTAAAAAAATTGTGTCTACTTAGTGCTTCATATTATGTATAGTTTAAGATTCAGAGTTTTTAAGAAGCCGTAAAAAAAATTAAAAACTGTCAACTCGTAATCGCCTTCCAAAGGCTGTATCTTGAAAGGGGGTCGATTTCGAAAAAAAATTCTATTAACTACCCGGCTATTTTCATCGAGCAATCATCTCCAAAGTCTCCCTCATTTGTTTACAGACACCCTGTATTTAAACCTGAAAAGAAATTTAAAAGGGTGGTGATCCATTATGAAAGTCAAGCTGCTATTAAAATACTGAAAGTCATCGACTCAAAGATAATATGAGAGTGGCGAAAGGTAAGAACAATCAGGTCTCTTTAGTCTGAGTTTTTGACCATTCAGGAATCAAGGAAACGAAGAGGCTAACCGAAGCCTGGTCTCCTTACAAGACATGGTAGCCTTAAAGCCTTAGGAAGCATATGGTGCGAATTGGCTTAAAATAGAAACTGACAATGTAGATTATGTTGAAAGAGCAGAAAACTCAAACTTCTACAGCCGAAGTTTCATTGTTGGTGATAATTCTTATTTGTGTTTGGGTCATCTATAAGAAACTTACAGTTTATATAAAATAAGCATCCTGCTGTATTAATGAGTGGTCCAAAACAGTTGTACTGTATTTTCATGGAAAGAACTTGGGACGAATTGAATAATAGCACTGAGGTGAACCACCCACATCATCCAAACGAAGTTGAATCGAACTCTTACTGAATGAAAGAACTGTAATTACACCCCACTATGACACCCGATATCAACTCTAACTAGGCAATTAAGGGTTCTGTACGCGTTTGAAACCAGATCATCCGAATAAATCCCCATTTTTCCGGAGAACAACAAAAACTTTCGACCAACCCTGGCTACCACAAGCATCATAAAATTTCGTGTGTGTTCCAAGACCTCCATCAGATAAAACGTGTCCAACTCGTCCTTAACAGCGACAAAGAAAGTTAATACTTCACTTTTTGGGGTATTTAAGCATTAGAGCATAGATTTTCACGGCTCACGCTCCCTTCAACATAAACCTATAACGACTTATTGTGTTCTTAAAGGCCGGTACGCCTCATTTGTGCGCATTTTTCATGCAATTCTACACCGAATGGTATTCAAATTACCCGGCACGGCTATGACAGGGCGCCATAGCTTTTTTAGAAAAAATCGTTATTTTCCGAACCATATCGGGCGATTTATGCCAATAAGCTACAGTCAATTAAATTTAGCGCAAGGCGACGTTATGGGCAATATCGAGCAGTCAGCTTTGGTGAGGCGTGTCGATAGTCTGTTGTTCTAATAGGTCTGTTGCTTGTTTCGCGCGAATATCTCTTTTTTAAATTAATCTGGATCTGTTCTGATAGGAAATAATTGTTATTTGTCTTGTTCGCTTTCATCACTTAGTTCTGAATCATTTCAACTGATCAACCAGTTGATAGTTGATAGTTGGAAAAGGTTAGAGTTCACTGTGACCTCAAGGTCTATTGTGCCTCCTTACAGATCTGTTCCGACCACATCCTTCATATCTCGCCTTCCAGTTCCAGAGATCTGATGAAATCCAATATCTGTAAAGGCTTAACGAGGCTAGTACCTACCTCAACTTACAAGTTTCTCGCCCAAATATTTTCTCCTTAGACTCGCAATGCCAAAGCATTCCGTGACTAGGTGATTGGAGGTTTCTTCCTCCTCCACAGAACTTACCTCGTCAGTGTCCGACAATCCCATTCTCAAAAGATGCTTTCTGAGGCGACGTTGTCCTGTAAGAAAGACAGTGAGGAGGTGTAATTTTTTCTTTACCAAGATCCGATATCTTTGGATCTTGCTGTTTCAGAGTTCCGAAGGGACTTAGTAAAATGATCCATCCCTGGAGATTACACCAGAGATTTTCCCTCCCGGCTTTCTTCTTCTCTAGACTCCTTCCTATAGGTACATTTACCTATACCACAGAAGGATTTGGGCCAATGAGTGACATTCGTGGCGCTCTCTTTGGCAAGTGTATTTCCTCTTCGTTCCTCCTTTGATTCCTGAATGGCCGGAAACCCAGATTGAAAAGACCCTATTTTCCATGCCTTCCTCGTTGAGTTTGTTCGCGCCGCACTCCCAGATCATCTTTCAGTCGATGACGTAGGAGCTCAGTGCTTTAC
Organism: Propylea japonica; assembly: GCA_013421045.1. NCBI lineage: Eukaryota > Metazoa > Arthropoda > Insecta > Coleoptera > Coccinellidae > Propylea > Propylea japonica. Next base: position 13,983,262 of record CM024241.1, on the reverse strand, counting down.
TTGGCAGCTTGCTTGATAGTTTTCCCAGGATTTATACCAGACATCTTTCAATAGCTAAGATTCCGCTTGACGACGCTCATACAGGAGCCTAGCGACAACGAACAACCTGGTACTATCGCTATTATTCTCAACAGTCAATGAAACCAACGCTTATCTTCCGCTCAGAAACTAATAGAACTAGAGAAATATAATAGGGAATTATTTGAGATCAATGTTGATGCCGGCATTGAAGTAACTCTCTTTGCGCGTATTGGTTCAGATCTCACCAAAAGAAGGGACAAGAACTGGATATGATCACTTGAGGACTAATTGACATTTGACAATTATCAGATCATGCTGTGGCAGCAATCTAGATTGTAGATAGCTGATTGTTAATTCCACTGTGACCTTTAGGTCTATTGTCTTCCTTTCTTCCATCAGAGCTGCTCTACGCTCGCCCTCAGTTTCAGATCCTCAATGAATTTCAGTATCTGAGAGTACTTCAAGGAGACCAGATCCGTGTTTCTCCCTTAATTCCAGTCCAAGACTTCTTTGTGTGCCGACTCGCACTGACGAGGCATTCTGTGACTAAGTCAACGGAGTTTCCCCTTGCTGACCAAAGAATCTACACTCGTCAGTTTTTTGTTGAACATTCTCATCATGTGTTTACCAAGGCGAAAATGTTCATTAGGATGCTTAACTTATTCTTACAGAGATCCAAGTACTTGCAGTGGTTAAAGTTACGAAAAAACTTCTTGGAAGGATCCATTCCCTAAGATTCTTCCGAGTGCTTCACTTTCGGTTCTTTCCTATCCAGCAATCCTTTCTTGTAGGTGTATTTGCCTTCAGTACAGAAGTGGGTTTTGTGCTTCTTTCAAGCTAGTGTGTTTAGCGTCTTCATTTTTGGATCCCATGAGCGGAAACCAAGACCGAAGAGACCTTATTGTTTTTACCTACTTCAGAGTTTTCTTTGGTACTCCATATATAAACTTTTAGTCGATGACATAGAGTTTCAGTGCTTTTATAGTAGCTCAACTATCAAATGGGCTCACTATGTCCTTCTGGATAATTCTTTCCAGGCTCTAAATCTCCTTCAGATAAATATGAATTCTATAATAATATCTGTGACAAATTGAAACATTTTGACAACTGAAATTTGGGATTGTTGTCTGTTGCCTGTGTTTGATTTAATAAAATAGTGAAATTAACAAATGGTCATTTCACAAATAGGGAAATGCTGATATGATGTTCGTGTATGGTAAATGTGAGGGAATAGTAAGAGCTGCTGTGAGAGAGTATCGTCTGAGATTTCCGACGCGCAGAATTCCAATCACCAAACATTTTCTGCAGTATTTAGTTTGTATATCGCAATATGGTATAGAGTGTCAGATAGGAAGAAGGATCGCCAGGAGTCTAGAAAGAGGTGATGAAGTACTCCAATTAATTCAAGCACAACCTTCAACTAGTATAAGGAAAGTAGTGCACAATTACATTTGCTAGAGCATAAGGTAGGTTAGCTGATGAGATGTACTTACTTGGTCGGAGACGTATGGTAAAACACATCATTGACATAATTCGTTCACAGCACAGGTAAGCTTGGCCACAGCATTGGTGTTTTCAATTGGGTGATACATTTCTATGGCTCTCAGTATATTCGCCCAGCTCCCTCAAATCAACCGAAATCAAACCAATTCAATCAAAAGGCCGTCTGATCCAATATAGAACACTCCCAATGACGGCATTCTTAATAAACAACGCCCTGACTGAAGTCTATTTTCGATCCCTGACGTGTATAAATCATAACATCATAAATCAAGGGGGCCAAAGTGTCTCAACTCAAGGAGCAATTAATTTATTGGAAGTGTCACTCGAGTCTACTTTCCTAATAGACGGCGTGCATGTTGTTGTCATTAGCGGCTTGAAGACGAAGAAAATGCATCTAGTGGTGCTAAGAGTGCGGCTTCTTCAAGATGCTAGACGGTGGTCGGTAGGCTTTTGAGGTTTATGTACAAGGGAGATGAAGAATTCCTCAGAGAATATCGGTTTTTATTTTATACAGTGGAACTTCCCTAAATCGAACGTTTGTAAAACGAATTTCGTTCAAGATATTGCACCTTGAATCCGAATTCCATGTTGAAAACAGCCTCTAAAACGAAGTAAATTCTCTCCATAACGAAATTTTCAAGAACAAGAACATCTCTCTTTGAATGGATATTGGTAAAAAAGTATAAAGGTGGGTTTTTCCATAATTATGCCGGGCGTAGGTAGAAGTCCCGACCATAAACTAAAGTTTAGTTGGATTCAGCTGGAAATGTTGATTATGACGGTTCAGTTTAGTTTAGTTTTAGTTTAAAAAAGAGGTTGCAGGTCACTGCGACCTTAAGATCTATGTGACTCCTTACAGAGCTGTTCTGGCCAAACTCTTCACAGTTCCAGAGACGGTTCTTTAAATGATTTCGTTAATGTCGATGTTAATATTGTAACAAATGAACTTTCAACTGAAAAAGATATTATACAGTGTCAAATGCGGTGTTCGAGATCTCTACGATAGCAGTGATGATCCCGACCGCGTTGATTTGGAGGGGTAATCTGCTGAAAAACCAAATCGTAAAGAGCCCTCAAACGTTTCGTCTCGCTTTCCCGGTCCATTGAAGAGGTGCCAGAAAATGTTTTTGAATCTTTGAGAAAATCGTAGTTTTTTCATGAGAATAAAATGTTTTTCAATTGAACCACTCAAAACAAAAATCACGATCATTTGCCCAAAAAAATAGTTGTATACGTATCCTACATAAAATGCCTATAAGCTATTAGAGATGTACTTACACACCCTTTCGTATGTATTTGAATTCACAATAAAAAATGCAATTGCTTGTTCGATACTTGACACTATAAGAAAAACTTCTTCTGTTACGAAATTTTTTTGCGGATTTAGCGATTTCGTTTTAGGGAAGTTCCACTGTTTTGAATAAAACTTATTCAATAACAGAGCTTGAAACCAAAATTAATTGACGGTGCATTTTTATACTGGATAAATCTTTTGTGATAATTGAATCATGGCTCTTTTATCTTTTGACATGATTTGAAACGCACAAATTCATGCTCAAATAATTGTTTTCCAAATTTTCCAGAACCATGACATTATGAGCATAAATTTGTTCTTTTCAAACCATGTTACGAGAAACAATAGATTCTTATGAACAAAAATTCAACAGACTTTTTCAAAAACGCTGTTTTTTGACGTGAAATTTTCTATTGAAATTTAGGGTGTTTTCTCGATTTTGAATCAATATAAGTGAAAAAATTGATATTTCGAATCTAAAAAATTGCAGTATTTTGGTTCGCAAAAAGGTTAATTTTCATCAGATTCGTGGGAAAAAAAATTTTTTTGAAAGAAAAATAAAAAAACATAACCTCATATTCTTTAATTTTTCATTTGATCTTCGGAATTATTTGAAAAAAGTGAGAATTCGAAACCGTTTTCTACTTTGAAAAATCGCCTTCTAACCAATTCCTGACCTCAGAGATAATTTTTCTCTAATTTTCTTTTAGTATTAACTATCCAGGTGAATTTTAATTTCAGTTTCTATTATTGCAGTCGCAGTGAAATACTTCGTGGATTCCAAATAACATATTAAATAAATCTGTCAAATTCGGGCATTTGATAAAACGGATCTATGATGTGAATTTATGAAGGCAATCTAGAAACTCACTTTGTATACCGAAATAAATATTCTCCATATTCATAGTCGCATTTGTTGAATAAGGAAAAACATCTCAATGTCAAAACTTTCAGTTTATCTTTATTCGAGTAGCATTTAAAAAGTTTCTCTCAACCCTCGTATACATTGTGGAGGCGTCTCAATGATAAAAACCTCTTAAAGAGCGTCAAAAAACAAATCTGAGAATGTTTAACAACAGTAGCTTTGTTTCTCCTCCACACCTATATGCAAAGTGTTTATCCTATCGCTTAGTGGCTACCATTATCCACTTCAGTAGGTGTTTGTAGTCTTTTATTGCTACCTGGCCTCCTCATACGTGATCTAAATGCCTGACAATGAAAATTATGAGATCATAGCGCTATGACTAAAGGCGGTTGGTTAGAGGTTTTAAGGAACTGTGATTACGTACTCCGGGATATTGAAACAACTAATAAGTAACCAGTCATTGCATTTTAAGTGTTCTTGAATTATGCAGAAGTGATTATTTGTATAATTGCTTTTTCATGAGTATGAAGGGTTTGCCAATAAGAGGAGTTATTTTGATATTCAAAGAAAAATGCTATTTTTCAATATAAATGATCCTTTTAATGAAATTTTCCACAACGAAATCGCAAAGTGGCTGCCCTATGTCCTCGATAACCTCACGAATTCCTCTTTGAGGTCTTGAATCGACGCTGGGCTATTGGCGTAGACCTTCTCTTTCACGTGGCCCCAAAGGAAGAAGTTGCAAAGTGGAAATTATGAATATATTTGTATTGATTATTTCCTTCCCATATGTGTGATATACTTCGAATATGAATTAGAATCAAAAACTTTTTGAGAATATAAAAAAGAGAAATTTGAATCATGATAAGTCCTGAAATATTTTACCAATTCTTCCAAGACTTGTTTTCAATTCAAATTATTCATCAGTGAGTCCAACCAAATCGTTTGAGACCATTTCTGGATTGAAATTCGAAAATTACCAAACATTTTGACAAAAAATATGGCATGCCGGTAAGAAGCATCAAAATTTGCTTTCTTCAAGAACATAAAATGGAAGAAATCGAAAATATCTCTGATATTCTTAGGCAAAATTATCCTCCAGAAATTTTAAGAAAAAGGCAAAGCATCGACACAATAGTGTAGAACCACAAACCTAAACAAGTCAAACCGATCTAGCACAAATAATACGAAAGCGCTAAATCCGCAAAAAAAAATCGTTTTAAAGAATTTCGTTATATAGAAAATTTTTTTCTATAGCCGGCAATGTCGCGGTCGACTTCACTGATAAATTTAAGTTTATCATTCAAACTTAAGCTTTCAGACATTTTCGCACAACTTTCACACTGCCGTAAAGGTAGATTGAAACCAACAGCCAGGGGTGTATTTAAAACTGTTTCAGAAGGTTGTCTCTGACCGCCGTAATAATTTAGTTGTCGGGATTTATTACGTACGTCCCCGGAAAAATTTCGGAAAAAACCCACCCTTATACCTTCTTACCATACACATTCAGAGAGTGATGTTCTTTGAATATTTCCTTAAAGAAGAATTTACTTCGGTTTATAGGGTGTTTTTAACATGGAATTTGGATTCAAGGTGCAATTCTGTACGAAATTCGTTAGACAGAGACATTCGTTATACAGACGTTCGTTATAGGAAAGTTACACTGTATTTGAAAACTGATTCCAGCACAAATAGATCGATGCATCGATTCGTATTCTGAGAACTGACAGACAAGAAAACATGTTTTAGGAGTAACGAAAGTTACTATCTGTTGCAAGTTGCTAGTTTTAAGTTAATAGTTTTCCTAATTCCTGGCGACGGCTGCCGAATGCTGACTGAAATGTTGAAAAAATGATAGAAATAGAACAAATAATATTTCAATAAATGATCCACAACCAGAATTCCACTTCATCAAGAGTGCTCTGTATTACCATAAAAACTTTTCTGAGAGTTATCTTCAGAATACTTCTCGTTCAAATCAATGCAAGCATTCTCCATTAAGGAATTGAACCAAATATGTACTCTTGTAACTGGTTTCACAATAAATCAGCCTTATGCTACCAATATTCATCCAGCAACTTCTTTTTAGGTTAACAGCTCGAATAGGGTTTTATTACAGAAGAAAAGCTAAATTAGCATGCAGACAACATGAATCTTCATTCAACAGACAACCGGATGGTTTTGTGAAGATGAGACCAAATCGAAAGTGATAATATCAATCTGAATAATTACGAGAATCATTTATTCCCCTATCCTGAGGTTCATTCGACAAATCTAATCGAGCTGAAGTACTTCAACAATGATATTTACCAATACGTTGGAACTGACTGGCTAATTTTTTTAATAGGTTATTCACTAACCCTGATCAATGCCCACATATGTCACTATATATGTGTACACATGGTGATGTTGCTGCGGAAGAAAGAGCAGATCGACAGTCATTGTGATCAGGTTTGATTTATCGTCAACTGGAGTTGATGGTGAAGAATGCAGCGAAAGATAGTAAGAATGGACGTTTCCTTCTTATAAATCGTTGTGATGATACTTTCTGATTCTGATTTTTGAAAGTTATTGGTTAAGAATATCCACTCGCATCAGGCTTACTGATAGGGTTTTTATTGGTGAATATACAAAAACTCGAAAAACTGTTTTCGGGCGTGTTGCGTAAATTAATTTTATCCACGACTACTATATAATCTAGCCATTTGACGACTGTGGGCTTGGCCAAAGTAATAACCATTAATCACAAGTGATAAAATGAGATATATGTAATTCACTGCTGTCAGATGCTTCATAGATTTAGCTTTGATATAATATATTAATTGTACATTGTACTTGAAAAAAATTAAATTTGAGTCTTATCCGAAAAAACTTATTTTCCATTTCATTTTATTTTATATCTTCTCTATTGGAAACCCCTTCAAGAAGGCTTATACTTCTGACTTCAATGCTTTTTGAATAGGTACGAGTATGTCTTTATTCATAACATAGATTTATGTCCTCATTTGTGCAAAATTGAATAGTTGTTGTTCTATTATTCTAAAATAATTTTTCAAAACTTGTCGTTTAAATGCACATTCTAGTGGGATCTAACCACAAAAGGAAATTTTGTAATCTCCATCGAACTCAATAAAAGTTAGGCTTCTTTAAAAAGACCACCGGAAGTGGAAAACAACCATAAAAGGACGAAACTCCGACTACCGAATATATCCTGCATGTAATGGAATGAAATATATTGAAAAACACGCCGGAATTTATATCAAAGGGAATTCTCGCTGTGAAATTCACACGCTCAAATTTCGACAGAAACATAAAACTTCATCATGGTTGTCCTGATTTTTATAGAACGCGAGTTTTACGAGTGTGTACTTCAGAAGTGGCCATGATTGGAGGCCAGTTTGGTGAAGGATGAACGCCACTCGCCGCAAAATTGACGCATTCTCATGAAAACCGGATGGCATTTTTATAGAATGCTCTCTTATATGTGTTTTTTTTTTTTTTCTCTCTGTTTCTCTTTTGTTCTATTTGCGTCATAGTGAAGAGGTTTGTACCACTATAATGTCCGTGCGAAATACTCAGATTAAATTGATATTTTTTAATCGGTTTCATTCATCTCAAATTCCGACTGTATCTAGATCAAAATTTTTGTCTCTAATAATTTTCATCTAGTACTTGTGCATCATTAAATGTGTCCAACAAAAACTGTATTAGCCGATTAGCGTAACAATTGAAATGAATCATAAGATAATGTTCAATCAGTCGTAAAAGACATTCGCAAGAGTACACATTGCTACCCGCCGCTTTATCGCTTTCTTTAATTATTTCGCTAATTATTATAACGCTTAACGCTATAGCTTTATCTGCAAGACATTTTTTTCACTGTGAATAGTGGACGTGCTGTGCCGTGCATAATGATTAATCTGTGTTTTACCTCTGGGTTGAGGAAGGTTCCATTCCATCATCTTCAGCATTAGGAGCCAAACCAAGGGCGGATTTACGGGGGGGGGCAATGGGGGTAATTAGTATTTACTTTTTTCCCGGGAAAAAAAGTAATTTCGTGAACAGTTTATATTTCATTCACTATTATATGGTCGTTTTTCCTGCCACAGAAAAAAATAGTGTATTATATACACGGAAAATATTCTCTCTCGGCTTTTGTCTCCCTGTCTCCCGCCGCTTCGCGTCGGGAGACAATATAACCTCGAGCTACAATCTAATACTGTTTTCCCTTGTATAAAAAATAACTATTTAATAGCACGTCGTCCATCTCTCGGCTTCACATAACGAATGAATTCAACATTTTTGACAGCATTGTGCAATTAATCGGGTATTATCAGGAAAGCAACGTTCAATGCATAAGTGCATGCGTGTTTTGTTCGAATGAACTTCTATCCTAAATAGTCCCCACAAAAGTAATTCAAAAGAGTCAAATCACACAGCTTCTTGTAGTCCATACTACAGTTGAATATCCAATTTTCGGAAAATTATCATATCATATCGATAGTTTCATGAGCAGTATGACATCTAGCACCGTCTTGCAGAAACCACATATCGTATCATTCGTATCCAAATTGGGCTATAATAAATCAGTATCTGAAAGGGCTCCAAAGAGCCTTTCTTCTTTAATTTTTCTATTCTAGACATTCTGATTCTGATCCTTTTTTTTAAACATGTTTTCTTTCCTTCGAATTGTTTGAAAGTTTATAGGCATTATTGCCTCCTTTGTTTGTAACGTTTATAATGATACAATAATGATAATAATATTGTTTGATATAAGGAAATTTTGCCTAGCTTCAAGACATTTTGTGAATATCGATTGAAATATAATAACGGAGGGGATTCTGCATTTCTGAAAACTTTTTAGGTTCTGACTCCCAGTCTCTGAAACAAAAATAAATAAAAAAAAATTTAATTAGATGAAGTGCTCCTGCGAAAATCTTTGCACTTATTTGTCATGTGGAAAATCTTATACAGGAGAGACATCAAGACCTTCAGAGATAAGAAACGGAACATAAGAACAACATTAAAAATAGAGACATTACAAGATCACAAATCGCTGATCATGTATGTTCAATAGCGAAAATCATATGATGAACTTGAACAACACAAATATCCTAATGACGGAACCTGATATTATAAAAGAAAATTAAGGAATCCACACGTATTGGTATTGATTTATTGAAGAAAGAAAGATGACATCAGGAAATTTCAAAATTAAATGAATCAATATCTCTATGTGTTGACAACTTTCAATGTCAATTAGACTGCAAATGTTAAAACACCACTTCTGAAGATTTTACAAGTTTGTCTGAAGAAGGTGTCTGATATAGACACGAAACGTTACATTATCCTTTTCATTTATTTCCTTTTTTAGTTTTACTATTTGGCAACATTTTTTTCAAAACCATTTGCTCCTGACAAGACAGAAGATAATTCAATATTTTCGCAGAAGCACTTCATCTTAAATAAAATTTTTTTTGATTATTTCTGTTTCAGAGACCTGAAAAGTTTTTTAGAAATCTTGTGAATAGCACAGTTAAGTTTTTCTTGAGCATCTCAAGATCGAATGAAGCCATTCAACAACAACAAAATTTCTCCAGAACGATAAATTTTTACGGCCGTTCCATAACTGCGTGTGCCTTCAGTAATTAACAAATTAACTCCAATTAAAAACGCACCCGCCCGTCCCAATTCCTTTGTCACCCCCTCAACACGCCACTGATCCGAATTTGGGAGCATATTCCGAATTCTTCCCGCTATCGATTGATGTAAAAACCTTTCCGACGTTGGTGGTTTCAGATAAGTTACACTTACTCCGTTTTAATGATCCCCGTATCAAGATAAACGTCGAAGCTCGCTGTTTTAAAGCCTCGAAAAGTTAATGGTTAGTGACAACTCGCCGCCCTGCTGCTTCAACTTTTGAGCCGCGACCGAAGTCGTTGGGGATATCCGAGAAAGTTGGGACAGCATACGATTGATTTGGGTTCGTTATTTTTGGAATCAATAGGACTTTTAGGAATCTAACATATGGGCTGCAATGTCACTGGACTAGCTGGACAATTTGCTGGGCAAAAATAATTTTATCCATCAATATTTACTTCAGGAGTGAACCTCTAGGTTAGCTGAGCAGGAAGCTTCGAGACTGGACGTTTACTCGTTCGGAATCTGGCTGAACTAAATCTCGCCTACTCGCCTATAGAAAAATGTTATTATTTTTCTGTGAAATTCTGAGAAAATAAAGAGACCTTTAACAATATTATTATTATTATATGATTAAATAAGATTTGAGAGGGAACGATAGGGCTGAATGTACCTTTCAACACCTTGAAATTAAGATCTACACTCACCGGCAAAATAATCGATCCACTCCAAAAATCGACGAAGTTTTTCATCATTCATAATATATCATTCAGGTCCCATTCAAATGAATTTTTTTTCAATTGAAGGTATGTTCATCCATCAATCACCAGTTTTAAATTTCAAGAAAACTTGGCGAACGTCCTTTTATACAGGGCGAAACATGATCGTTTTTTACCCCCACTTTAGAATCACCCCCGGTGTGTTACAGTTGTTCTGATTTTTTTATTTCATCATCAGGATATAGCAATACTTCAGTTTTTCTTAAAGATACAGGGTTTTCAGTAAAACATTAAATTTCGCTAAGGCTACAGTACTTCAACGAATTCAACCGAAAATTCTGGCCTTATGAAATAAACTGAAAACTAAGTCAAAAACATAACGTGTTTTCCGATCAGACGCGGATAACAGGTGCAATTCGTCACGGTATGTCCTCATTTAGATTTTGAATCAATTAGAACACCACTGAGCTGCTGAAAACTTTCAGCAGTTGATACGTCAGATCGAATTTTCCTCCCAAGAGCATCCAAACATGTCCAATTGTGTTCAAATATGGGCTTAGAGGAGGCCAGTTGAATGCTTGGATATCAACCTCTGCTGATTACTCCCTGGCAATCCTAGCCACATGCGGTTGATGCGGTCGGGCATTATAAAGCAAGACGTCGTCTCCAATAAACGGAACAACATGTCGCGCTGAAACTTCTCTGGTTTTATGTTTTAACTTAGTTCGGATTTATGGCTCTCATAGCCATAGCGAAATTGTGGAGTTTCATTTTGCTCTGAAAACCCTGTATCTTTAACAAACTGAGCTATTGGTGTAAATGAAGAATTGAATTATCAAGAGGAGATATGTCTTGATGATGAAATGGGAAATCACACGGTGAAACAACAGGAACACACCAGGGGTGGTTTCTAAAGTTCTAAAGGTAAAAAAACAGATATTGTTTCACCCTGTATGAAATGACGTTCGACGAGTATTCTTGAAATTCGAAATTGATGATTGATTGAAGATGAACCTATCATAGTGGCAAGCCTCTGTACTTCATCGAGCCTTTTGCTCGTACTTACCTGACTCGCCTTGGCAAACCAGGCTACTGCCCCATATGTGATTATACTGCTCACATTTCACAATCATGACGTACATCCATCGATGCCAACTGACTACTCAGTGTGAATCGGCAACTCCACAAATTATGCTTGCTTGCACGTCATCATGGCACGACGTTGAACTTACGAGTATTTATTTCCAATTGTCAGTATTCGATTTAAAATTAATTACCTTAAATTTTTTAACAATTGGATAGGTGAATATTCGATAATGCTCTTACATGCTGTCACATGAAAATAGTTATTTTTGTATTAATGGCACAATATGAGTGTCAATTTCATACGCACGAAATACGAACAACATTTTCTGTACAACTGTGAATTTGAATTATCATCGTCTGAAGTAAAATATTAAAGATAATGCTTTCAATACAATATTTCTATGCATTCAGTGATCTTTCTGTATCGTTACTAAGAAACGAATTTTTTATAGTGAAAAAAAGTAAATTCTTTTTTTTAACGGTGAAAAAAGTAATCATTTAAGCATCCATAGCGATGAAGAAGAATCAAGTTTTTTTGACAGTTGTACAAAATAGTTATGTTCGTATTAAGTGCGTAAATGAGTGTTTTTCTCATGGCCATAAGAGTGTCCATTTTAAGGTCGAAGCTAAAAATTCACTTGAATGTGTCACGAATTTTTATACGCATGACAATACAAACAACATTTTTTGTACAACTGTAAATGTGAATTTAGTTCGTATGAAATATAATTATTAAAGGTAATGCTTCAAATACAATATTTCTATCCATCAAGATCCGGTACTATGTGTCGTAACTATAGAGATTTACTTTTTTTAACGGTGAAAAAAGTAATCATAGTAATGAAAAAAAGTCTAGTTTTTTGACAGTGGTACAAAAAGTTGTTTTTCAGCTTTTGGTTAGGTTGAAAATATTTGAAGAGTCTAAACTACGAAACTTATAGGAAAGAAAAAAGATACTCTATCCGACTTTTTCGTTATAATCAGCTTTGGGAGGCGAAGTTTCAATTTCACACCAGAGGACTAATTCTTAAGTTTTTTTAATCGTCTTTAGTTTTTCGAGAATGATTAAAGCAAGTGGCATTAGAATCGGCATCTAAAAATATAAAAATTTTAAATTACATGGTTTAAATTGTACCATCACTAAACATATGTACTCTTCTGGTTCAGTATGTAATAAAGGTTGATGACCATCGGTGCAAAATCTGACGCTACTTAAATTCTTCCTAATCTTCAATAGCCTCCATAACCATCCAATAAATTCAAGAACATCTATTTGCCTCTGATTCCATACGTCAATTTTGCCATGTCCTACCAGACCATTTCCTTGTACCTCATCTGATTACAATTTGGCGCACGAGTGCATAACTCATTCGAAATATTCTATGTGGTACCGGTTGACGTCTCGAATGTGAGGTTTGTTTGATATTGAAGATCTGCTTAAATATATCAACCTCGATGATGGTTTTCTGTTTCTGGGCATGTCTATTTAAAATTATGCTTCTCGCTCTCATATGCCTGAGGAATTGGTCGTAAATATGGTCTGATGCGAGACTGAAATAGAGGATGGCGTAGGTTGTGGGTTTAATTGTCGTGTGGATAGACGATGCCTATTTTATTAGGTGTATGATTTTCGTTACAGAGTGGCAAACTTCGACCACTGTGAAAATTAAGCATCATAAAAGGAACAGAAATCTGGTGTTTACATTCGAAAAAACATAATTTTGGGTCTTATCTTCGTGATTGAAAATCCTGCTGATTAGAAGAGCACGCCTTTCAATTCTACTCAAAAAGTGCCTGTTTGTTCTAGAAAACTTTTATAGTTTTCACTTCCAGTCTCCGAAACAAAAAATAATTAAATATTTTTTCAATTAAGTTGAAATGCTCCTGCAAAAACCTTCGCACTTATCTGTCAGGAGCAAATGGTTTTGAAAAATTGTTGCCAAACAGTGAAAACTAAAAAAAGAAAATAAATGAAAAGGATAATGTACGTTTTGGTGTCTATATCGACACCTTCTTCAGACCAACTTGTTAAATCTTCGGATTTGTGTATTTCGTTTGCAGTCTATCTAATTGACATTGAAAGTTGTCAACACATGGAGTGTTGATTATTTAATTTTGAAATTTCCTGATGTCATTTTCCTTCTTCAATAAATCAATCCAAATGCGATCTATTGCAATAGAATAATTAGCAAATTATCACTTCATCTACCAAAATACATGTGGACCCTTAAGAGCTCGGAGCAATAACCGGGTAACTCCATTTCTAATGATACGATATATCATATTCAATCTGCTAATATCCAACGTACGCAACTTTCGGTGCAACAATGGGGCACATCCAGCGCATTTGTAAGGAGTTCAATCAAAATGGACTTACTTGAATGTATATTTCGGCGTAAAAATCAGGCAAAATCTGAAGTTTTTCCTCATTTCTCAACATTTCATGAAAACGGAGTTTACCGGTTATTGCTCCGAGGTCTTCTTTCATCTTTATAATATCAGGTTCCGTCATGATCTCCGCTATTTGAACATACATGATCAGCGATTTGTGATCTTGGTAATGTTTTTTTTATGTTGTTCAAATAGCGGAGATCATATTATGAACTGAAACGACAGACATTTTTAATTATTTCTTCAGAGGCGGGGAGTGAAAACCTGAAAAAGTTTTCTAGAAATGCAGAATCCTCCCAGATTATATTTCAATCGAAGCCTGTATTGTGTTTCAATTACAGAGATCTATCATAAGTATCAGCTGGGATATTCATTTTTTCGAAACTCCTCTTTTATAATTTTTGCTTATAATTCGAAAATAAAAATGACTACTACTCTATTCAAAAAGGGGAATGGAGTATCAAAATTTTTTTTATATATCCTATGGTTTCTGGTGAAACATCGAAATTTTCCCAACTTGTGTAGGATGAACATTCCATATGAATATTTTTTTGAAAGTCAGTTTTTCATAGCTGAAATTTTTGTATCGAGACGAGCAATTGCGATCACGAATTTCATCAACGGGTCAAATCAACCGAATACTTCTGAAATGATAATGATTTGAAATATTTTTGAATATTTTCGGAACTGAATATTCGATGGAGTATAAATTACATTTTGGATTTTCCAGAACAAGTCATGAAGACCAAATTCTAGAGAATCCCGTGATAAAAGTCTCCATACAGAACAACGCATAGGTATAATATTTCAGGCTCAGTGTGGTCGGAATATATTGGCTAAATTGGGACCAATCGGTCGAATGCTGTCGAAAGCTTGAAAGAGATTTGAATTTTACATCTTGAATATTCTCGAAAAATGGACTTCCGATACGGTGGAAATTTCATACTCAGATGTTGAATAACGATATTCGTAAAGCTTATAGGCTTCGACATATCATATCGCTGAAATTTTGGGCTAGCCATATGAAATGTTGATAGAATCAAGTATTGAATCCTCTTGTTTGTACTTTTGTACTTGCTCTTGATCTATATTTGCATCGAATGCGTGAAAGTGCAAAAAAAACAAATGTATAATTTTCGTAAAATTATTAGTGTTACGAGAAATGTAACTGAAAATGGACTAAAAATTACACAACTACACATAAGTGATATTTTGATTGATTCAAACTCGCTATGACAATATCGTAACACGTGTGGTCATTGTCAACCAAATCAGTTTATCAATTTCTTTTTCTATAGAAGAAGATACCTAGAAGTGTATAGGTAATGAATATAAAAATGAAATGGATGGAAAGTGTGAAAAAATTGAAACATTAATACCCCTCTTCAATTTCTCCCTGAATACGCCCCCTGACAATAATATTCCCCTGCCACTAAACATTTTAACCTAAAATATCTCATACTCAAAAATTAATGGCTTAATTTATCGCGATGCATTCCTAAATTAACGATCAAATTGAGCTCTGAAATATTTCTCCTTATCACACAAAGCTCCCAAATCATGAATAAAAATATGCCTGTAAGTTATTATATTTCCATATCCAAAAAGGAAATACTACCTAATATGACAGCAATTTATGGTGACCAAGATAGAGCGAGAATGTGCGGAAATGGAATTCTTTTGTTTCTGGCATAAAATATAGGTAAGTGCTAGTAGGTAGGTGTCAAGATTTACTGTCTGGAATATGTTTTAAATGATACGGGAAGAATATAGTTATTTTTCTCTTCGCTGTCATTCAACTCAAATGTCGATAAGAGGCTGCACACCAATTTTTTGTTATTATTTCACAAGTGAATGTTTTTTAGAGGAAAAGAATTTTATCTTCCGTAAACATTCTAACTTTCGAACGAAAGGAGCTACATGAAATTTTCCGGGTAGGTGCAGGTTCGGAATAGCTCGGATGAGAAAATCTAGATTAGAAAATCTGGTAACTTCACTTCGTGACGAAATTATATGAAAACTTGAACATTTTAGAATATACGAGTAGGTAAGGCAGAAATATCGCGGATTAGCTCCTTTGGTTTGGATTGATCGAGTGGTTATCTAATTTTCAATATTTGAAATTTTATTCCTCCAACATTTTCGAGGGTTATGATACGTTGATTCGAAATTTATGATTAGCTGTCCAATAACACTTTTGCAGAATTCGGAAGTTGTTGTGTTAATGGTCGGCCGTGAGTTGAAATGATTTCCATATTCAGAGCCAAATCAAGGTAAAATTGTACCAGATTATTTTTCGTCATAGATTTTGCTTCTTTGACATGAAAAATGTTTTCCTCAAATCGCTAGGGTGATTCGGAACACCAGACAAAATTTCTCAAAGACAAAATCAAGAATCTCCTACGGTAAGGAAGTGTACTGTAAGAAGTTATATTTTCTTACAGCTGTTTCATATGATTCTCTTGATTTTTTCGACAAAAATTTTAATCAAGCAGTATTCACTGCCTAAACCACCTATGGGGAATTCCGGAAATGGAAATTTCTCATAATTTTTCCTTCAAGATTACAAGCTATAAAATTTATTGGCGTCAAGTTTTACACTTCAACCTCAATACGTTTCCATTATGGTAACCCGAATAATTCCGTTGAAAATTTAAAAGCACCATTTTCTTGTGGAAAAAATTATTCGCGATGTGCTAATTGATACGTATCTTTCGAATTTCAAAAGATTTTATTTGGTATGATTAACTCGAAGGAAAATACAAATTCCTGGACTGTGTTGCTAATCTTCAGAAGGTGGACTAATATAAATACTATATATTTTAGGATTCAAATGCCTTTCCTACCCGGTAATCAATAATTAACTATTACTTTCAAGGCTTTACAAAAATTCGATAAGATGAACAATATCTCAATCTACTAAAAATTTATGGAATGATGCTCAACTAATGCAAGGTTTATTTATTATATTCGATGAACTCACTCTTACGCAATGAGTTCCCGATTTAATATTTTTGAAAAAAAGATTTCCTTAAGAGCAGGCACTATATTCAGAAGTAATTTTTCTAATTTTGTGGCAAATCTGCTTTATTTGACATACTTTGTTACGCAATATCGTAAGTGAATTTCTCAGTTTCACACAAATTTCAATGTTTATGTTGGTACTTGGAATTCTCCCTATTTATCTATATTATCTGATATACAGAAAACTTATCTGGCAAACAACTTCCTGAATCTTAATTTGTAAAAAATAATGTGTAAGTAAAAGTTTCATTATAACACATTCAAAAACGAGTATAAGAATATTGATGCTTATTTGAAATGACTATAATCTAGAAATTTATTTTCATTTAGACACATGAAACCTCATCATTTAAATTTTCTTCAAAGATATCTCAAACCAATCAACTGGCATTATAATGATGTATTTATCACCATGGTCTATTTCAAATCTTTTTATAGTACTACATAAATTTCTCAATGACACTAAAAGCGTTATTAAAACAAGCCGAACAATGTTATCTGGATCACATTCACAGGTGACGATAAAAATCCTAGCTGTGAATATATCGGCTTTACATCAAGTTTTCATAGCTATAAATATTCAATGTCCAGGTATATCTCATTGTAATGTGAGCAAGCATATTGGCTTTCAGCAGTGAACTGGGAATTGAAAACACATGTTTAATGAAGAACAGATTTTTTAAGTGTTGCTTCGGGTACAGGTTTGTTCTTTGTTATGTTCAAATGAGTCAATACATAGAAATGTAACAATTTTTTAATAAAATATAAATAATTTATTCAGTTTTCATGCAAGGTCAATATTAAATATGAAGGGTGTTTTTTTAGAGATATAGAACTTTAAATTGCAACAAAACAACGATGGATCGACATGAATTTTTTTATCCGAAAGATCTTACATTTCGAATATGATTTCTGACATATGACCGCCACGGCTGGCTCGGATGTAGTCCAATCTGGACGTCTAATTTTCGATGGCTTTTGTGACCGTATATCGGCAGTAACACGGCGAATGTTGTCTTCCAAATGGTCAAGCGTTTGTGACTTATCCGCATAGGTCAATGACTTTACTTAGTCCCACAGAAGTAGTCTGACGGTGTTAAATTACAAGATCTTGGAGGCCAATTCACAGGTCCAAAACGTGAAATTAGGCGGTCACCAAACATGTCTTTCAATAAATCGATTGTGTCACGAGCTGTGTGACATGTTGTGCCGTCATGTTGGAACCACAGTTCCTGGACATCATGGTTCTTCAATTCAGGAATGAAAAAGTTAGTAATCATGGCTCTATACCGATCACCATTGACTGTAACGTTCTGGCCATCATCGTTTTTGAAGAAGTACGGACCAATGATTCCACCAGCCCATAAAGCGCACCAAACAGTCAGTTTTTCTGGGTGTAACGGTGTTTCGACATACACTTGAGGATTAGCTTCACTCCAAATGCGGCAGTTTTGTTTGTTGACGTAGCCATTCAACCAGAAGTGTGCTTCATCGCTAAACAAAATTCGCTTATGAAAATCAGGAACAACGGCAATCTCGTTTTGGGCCCATTCGACGAATCTACGCCTTGCTTGATGATCGTTTGGCTTCAATTCTTGTACGATTTGGATTTTGTAAGCTTGCAAACCAAGATCTTTCCTCAAAATCTTCCATAAAGTGGATGGACACAGATCCAATTCCTGTGCTCGATGGCGGATGGACTTATTCAGGTCTTCCTCAATGCTACGCTCTACAGTAGCAATAGCTTTTCTGTACGGCGTCTCTGGGGATGCGTGTTAGAACAAATTTTATGGTGATATTTTCAGTTATAAATTGTTAAAAATGGATTTGATATTTACCAGTGGTAAATGACATTATTTCCGTTGTTCTCTACCGATTCCTAAAAAAATTAGAACCGCACTGATGTGAAGTCAGAGGGTTTTATGCGCTTGATTGTATTTGAGAATAAATTACAATTCAACTCAGAATTTTCTGAGAACCACTGGCCCCATTAGACTCATTCTTAAATTCCACCCTGATAGTCAAACTTTAAATCTTCTCCGAAATTTCAAATATTCATGTCAATTTTCAGGAAGTTATCGTGCTGAAGGTTGGTTATAAGCTTAAATATTCAGATCCCACACATAATCTGGAAATTAAATAATCAATAGTGAAGGGTAACGTTAATTTTACCTAATCGAAGGATGTTCAATCCTATAGGTACTCCTGGTAAAACAAATAACTATATAGAAGTTAGGATATGTTCCGAAATAAGATATTTTTTATTTTACTTTTGATCAAAGGACTGTTATTTTATAAATCAGATCCGCCGCAAGTTTTAACTACTGAGTTTGTATAAACGTAGTAAAGTCGAAAGAAAGTTCGTGGGTGATACTTTTATATCGCTATTATATTATATTTCGATTCATTGAAGTCTATTCACACATAGTGAATACTTACAACAAAGGGAAGTTTATCATGCTGGACCAATGAATTCTCCCCCAACTTGTTCCTAAACATCCCAAGGGGATTTGTACAAAGCTCAACACGTATGGTATGAGATTGAAAGCCCAATGATGTGGTTAGGTTACATTGCGTAAAACCTTGTAATCACTCACAGTTTGGAACTGAAAGTGACCCTCTAACCATTTAGTACATCAAACATTAATGAATAATTCGAGGCAAGATTTGATTGAATATTAAATACGTTTATTCTGCCGTCAGCCGTATGTGAACATAATCGAAAATAATACTATTGATAGTTTGGAAGTATTGATGTTTGATTCAGTGCTTTTTGCCTTTTATTTTTAATGGAAAACAGTGGCTCATGGAATGATGAAAAACTTATTTAGGCCAAAAAATTTTGGTGGAATTGTTAAACGCATCTTAGCAGTTTGGTAGGTTATACTTACAGCATAAAATTATCCACAAGGGCAATAAGCCTAAGTATTTGAACTGTGAGGGAGTATTTTATAAGACTCATTCGATATGGCTTCAGCAAATGTTTCAAACGTAAAGCTCGTTGCTTTATCATACAGGGTTGCGGGACATCCAGTTTCGATTATTTTCAGTCAATTGTTTCATTCGTTGTTAAATATCTCAAAAAATGTTCGTTTGAAGAGAAGCTTATGAACTTCTCATACAGGTTCGGAAATCACATCGAAAAATACGATATTCAAATCCAATGGATTAGAGAGAGTATTTTGGAGTATTTCGGAGATTTACGTGCTAAGTATGTTTTTGACGGGATGGATGGTCCAATGAACGAATAATAGGTATGGGCTACTCTCTCAAATCCAGCATTTCGACGCATTGAATTTCGTATGTTTCAGATGTGAGTTTCCAAACCTGTATATCAAATGTGGCTTGTGTATATCACAGTATTGGTAGGTATAATTTTGTCCACAATTCTGCAATTTATCGTCATAATATAAGGTTTGTTCCAACTCAAGAATTGACCGTACATGATCGTCAGGATTCTGCGCAATAGATAAAAATGTGTTCCAACTGAAAATGTATCGTTTGAGAACGGTTTCGTTTTTGTTCCATCCTGCTTCGGGACCGTGAGTGGAACGGTTTTGTGATCGTCATTTCCATCCCTGGTCTGGAGCAAGTACTGTTTGGACGGTTCTTGTACGGTCAAAGTTTAGACATGCGCATAAGATCGATTACTAAACAGTTTCGTGACCGTCAAATTACCGTACAAAAGTCAGCTGTTGGAACAAACCTATTGTAACTCTTTTAGAACAGTTTCTTGTACCTAAATGTTTCATCATTCCAAGCCGTAGGTGTAACGTAGATCAGATATAGTAGGTACAATATTAGTTAGCACTCGATGGACCAATTTGAAATTATAAGGTGTTAAAAGTAAATACAATCCTAAGTCAATGACTCATCTCAATTTTAAGTGATGATTTCATGTCTGGTTCCAAAATATTGTTGATTATAGAAAGTGAAAATTCCTATATTTTCTTTATTCCCTAGATATTGATTATCGTAAGGCGCTTGGGAAATCCAGCAAGATCTTCTGCAAAAGACAAAAGTTAAAATATGGATTGCAAATATTGACAGGAATTTTGGGAATATTTTGAGCTCTCGTTCTACTTAAAACGAGTGCTATACTCTTAAGTAGAACGAGAGCTCAAAAATCGTTTTTTCCAGATATCTGTAATTTTCGAATTTTGAGCCGAAAATGGTCTCAAACGATAGGTTAGACTCCCTGATGACGAATTCGTGGTTAAATTAATTTCTGTCCGTGAGGCCGTCCGGCCAACCATTAGCACAATGACTTTCGAAGGGATTGTCCTAGATACTTGCAATTTTCAGGATGAGTTCGGGTCCCAAATGGCTCGGTTAAATTCGTTAACCAGCCTTATCGTACATCGTTCCATAAAATATGGCCATTCAAAATTTTTGTTCCTCAATATCTCAGAAAAAACGAAACCAATCGAAATGAAATGTTACGGACAAATGCAAGATGCTCATAACAGGCCTCATGCAAAATCGATTAATATGTCTGGAAACGAATATTTTAGAATAAATGCTCGAATTTTCTTCATTTTTTAAACGGTTGTAGGAGAATCTGGATCGGTAAATTACAATTTTTTGCTCTAGATAGAAAAATAAATATTCTGAAAACTCTTTCTAGGATAATTTAACAGAGGCTCTTCAGCATTCCCTCATCGATCATACCTCCATCATTGCCGTACCGTTCTATTCCCACCTATTATTTACGACTTTCGCCAAAATGAAGCATCGATTCTGAATTGCTTCAAAACACGAACCAACCATTTTCTCATTGCCGAAAATATAACATTTACAATACATCTATTAGCAATATGGCCCGGGTTAATGTAAATTTTATGCGGAAGGCCATGTAGAACACAGCGAACGACATGAATTCATGGAAAATTATAAAATCGACTGCAATATTTCAATTAAGAAACCCGAGAAGCTGTTTATTTTATGCTTCGGTAACAACGAGACCGAAAATGGCTTCTTAAAAGGAACATAATTCGATAATAATTTATTGTGACATGCAAAGTGAATCGTTGATTTGGCAGCCCGAATAATTTTTGTCTAGTTAATCCATGTCACGAAATGAAAAGAGTTCATTCGAAATCATTAGCTTGAAATAATCTGAATGTTTAGGCTCATTCGTATGATTCATACTCATCTAAGCTTACTGTTTATATGTCCTTGACCGATAAATAATCATTGTGATGATGGTGTTCCGCATGGTACGCTTTTTGACTCCTTTAATTTCTCTTATGCTCAAGAAGTAGAAGATTTGCTGTGAAAACTAGAGACGAATGAATATTTTGTAAAATTTAAAAAAAATTAAGAAAAGCCCTGAGGAATAATGCTATTACCTCAAAAATTTGTATAAAACTTGAAATTCATGCTGAGTATATGAATGCAAAATATCAACACGATCGGAATATTCTGGAAATTATTCAAAAATGAAATATTATGTAAGAATCATGGTTGAGATGATGCGATCTTCTTGAAATTTTGCATGAACATTCAGTATATTAATTTTCATTTATAAAATAAATTTCACCCGAATCGGATATCTTGTTATAGAAATATAACGATTCTTTTTTTCATTGGATTGAATTTTCTATGATTTTGTAAACACTTTAGTTAATAAAATTTTGCATGAGCATTCACTATATCAAACTGTAGTCACAAAATAAATTTCACTCGAATCGCATATCTTTTTATAAATAATATATAGTTTCTTCTTTTCAATATTCCAATTGAATTTTCCATGGTTATATTCAGACTATGGCCAAAAAACTCTGCATGAGGCTTATTATGAGCATCTTGCATTTGGCCGCAGAATTTCATTTCGATTGGTTTCGTTTTGTCTGAGATTTTGAGAAACAAAAATCATGAATGACCATATTTTATGAAACATTTTTTACTTACAATTTGGCTGGTGTACGAACTTAACCGAGGCATTTGGGAACCGAACTCATCCTGAAAATTTCAATTCTTTAACTAGGACAATCCCTTCAGAAGTTAGAGTGCTAACGGACGGACGGCTCTACTGACAGGTAGTCGAACCCTATCGTTTGAAACCATTTTCGGCTCAAAATTCGAAAATTACAGACATTTGGTTAAAATGAAAAAGCACTCTTTTATGTAGAACGACCGCTCAAAATAATAATAATAGCTGACAGGTGAGAGTTTATACAATGTGAGTCTTGTTAGTTGTACATGAGTTTCGACACCGATCCTTAAATACATATATACAAATTGAGCATAACACAAGCTGTGAAATATTTTCCCAACATGTTATTGATATAGTCATTGATACATGACTCGCAAGTTTTTTATTATTATCTATTTCGAAGCTGGAGTGAATATTTATAGGGTGAAATACCATTTTTCAAATCTATGGGAGATGGTAAGCCAATCTTATTGTTACTTTTTGAAATGTCCACTCAAATCAGATGAAAGGAAATGAGAATATTTGATTATCTGTGCTCTTGAATCATGCGTAGAAATGTATGGTTCCCCGTTTATATTTTCCTGTACCTATATTTTAGTATGACCGAAATTTCAGGTGTCAGGGCACAGTCCCGGTGAACATTTTGTATTGGGCTTTTACAGTTAAATTCTGTTTTCTTGAACGAGTTTAAACTTCCGCTAGAAAACAGCTCATTAGGCGTTTTCGGAAACTTACTCAGGGTAACTAACACGATCCATTGGGCCACATGATGGATCTTCTCGGATCACGGGCCTGAGTTCTAAGTTTACGAACACATCGGGTTTAGGATTTGATGTGCTTTAGCTTTAACGCAGAAAGATCTGCATACAAAGTTATAAAGAAGATGTTTCACATTATTTTCTCGGCTCATGGAACAACACATTTTACTCTGAGACAAATTCTCTTCTATTTCCATAATTTTTAGGAATAGAATTATGTAAGTCAGTGATCGAGTTGATAGCAACGTATTTTCCGAACACGGGTTGGATGTTCAGGTTAGGTAAACGAACGCGAAAGTTAGGGATCGAGTAAGTATTCGAAAACGCCTAATAATGGTCTCTCCAAATTGGAGAAGAACTCATTTCAAATCGCTATGCCTCATTTACATTCAATGAAAAAAATATGTCCCTAAAACGGCTCCAATTTCCAATTCTACAGCTATTCCACATTTCAGTAACCCTACATCCCGACAAAATGATGTCATTAGAGTCTCAGTTGACCGCAGAGAGTGCATAAAAAAGTCCGAGCATAATTTTGAACGGTTACCACCACAGGTAGATCTAGAAATCCTTATATCTCATTATGTGGAAATTAATTACGACGATCTATCATTCTGACGTTAGAAAAATGCTACTGGAGTTTGATGAGAATTGATGATACCCGAAGAATTCCTCGAATGTTTCGAAAGGATGACCCTCGAAGTTTCTTAATAGTGTAAATAAATTTAAACGATTTGAATGGGTTATGTTTTTGTTATAATTAAAAGATGAACGGAGATTACGTATTGAGAGAGTCGGTTCAAGAAATATTCATTATTCTTATACATATGTATGCAATCATGAATATGATTCTGAAATGAGAAATAGTAATTTGCGTTGAAACCGGAAAATATTTGTTTTTGGACGACTAGACAAAATTATGGAAGTCTTACACTGGGTTTCATAAAACTGCGATCACCTTGATTATTGAAATGTCATCATGTCTGTGCAATTTTCAGTTCATTTTTGACGTAAACCATCGACTTAACCCAAAATCAACGATTGATTGCTCGATCAAGCTTAATGAAACCCACTGTTAGAGTCTAAAAATCTATTTTCGCGAGTGTTGCGTACAATATTTTTTCGACAACCGTGTATAGAATAACACCTCAGAGTAGAAATAAACATAGAGATGCCCCTACGCGTGAAAAGTACTGCATTGTAATCAACCAAGCATTAAAGTGAAATGGAAAACATTTCCCTGCCGCACTGGAGTGATGTAAACAAATGTTTAGATTTTCATTTCTTCAATTCCTGAATAAGATAAAACATTTTCGTAATTTTGCCATAGCTCCAATAACCGCAGCAACAATAAACTGCCACCAAATCAGTAAAATAATTCAGTTTATGAACGTCAAATCGAAATGAAAATGTAAACACATCCCGAAATTAAACACTAGCAGACGATGATGCCAAACTGACAGAATTGTCTGTAACAGACGCAAGCCGTTAGTATCAGAGTATGGGAGCGGTAGACCAATTATACCAATACGGAAAAACATACGGCACGAGTTCGCAACGCCGGAATATTGTTCGTGTGCTAAAACAGATTTCGCTTGGCCGCATAACAAATGCGTTAAGGCACCTCTTGGTTTACTTTTTACTTTGAGAATTACACAGTCGCTACTGTTTTTCAAATTTTTGACAACTTATTTCATATGAATTATCAGGCGTCATTTTATTGTTAATGTAATGATCAACGACGTGATACACTTTCTGGACTAAGCCGGGACAAGCTATACATTCTCAAAGAAAAAGCGTCCGGAAAGTAGGTACATCCCAGACCGTTGTCGAACTTACGTTCATGTTTTAAAATTTTATTTCACGACATTTTCTATTTTTACTGCTTTCACAAATATAAATCAGTTTCACACACTTCGTTCTAGATAACTGAAGTGAGGTGTGAGGTCAGACGCATTTGTATGTTGGGATAACTTTACGACGGTATTAAAATGTGGAAACATCCTATTACCAAGAAAAAACTCGATAACATCTTCATTATTTGCAATTTTCTCGATTGTACCATGTTTAGAAAGTATTTTGTCCTGGAGTTATATTGATTTAAAATTTTATTTTCTAAGGCTTGTGAAAAATCGAATGAAGATTCTTAGAAAATAAAATTAGAAAAAAGAGAAAGAAATCGATACTTCCGAAACTGCCCAAAATTTCACTTCAATGTGGTCGTTTCAGAGTGTCAGGTGATAGCCTTCATTGCAAGATTAGATGTACCTGATTCACAATAGAACACAGAAATCTAGTGCTGCCAAAATAAAATATGGACGAATTCTATCAATGGAAACCGCTATCAGTTAATCGAAAATATTTTTTTGTACAATTGTCAAAAAAACTTGACTTTTCTTCATCACTATGGATGCGTGAATGATACTTTTTTTTAACGTTAAGAAAAGTCTTTTTTAACGGTGAAAACAAGTAAATACCGTTTAAAAATGTCAAAAAAAAGTTATTTTTGCATCAATTGCCTAAAATGAGTGTTTTTCCATGGCATATGAGAGAGTTGATTTTTGACCGAGACCGCAGGTCGAGGTCAAAAATTCACTCGAATGTGCCATGAAAACACGAATTTTATACGCACGAAATACAAACAACATTTTTTGTACAACTGTGAATGTGAATTTACATCGTCTGAAATATAAAATGATTGAGACAATGCTTCTAATGTAATATTTCTATGCATAGAGTCTTTACTTTTTTCTCACCGTTAAAAATAGTATATTATATTATAAGGATTAAAAGTGCATATTTTTTTACGAGCAATATTTGCAGTTGCGAGGCGCAGCCGAGCGAATGCAAAATTGCGAGTTAAAATAGGCACTTTGGTCCGAATATAATATACTATTTTTTCTCCAACCAGGTCAAAATTACAATAAATTTGGTTTTTGTCAAAAATCGTTAATAATTTGGTTATAAATTTGAATACATACTAATGACAGTGATTGTCAAGTAGACGTCGAATGCAATTACTTTTAATCCAAGGATTAAAAGTAGCGTTTTCAATCCTATAGGATTAAAAGTGTTGCTAAGTAACGAGTGAATTTTTGTACGGTAAGGAAATTCATTACTTTTGCACCAGAAAATAGTACAGAAATGTCAACATTTTTTGATGGTTGGAGAAAAAAGTCTTTTTTTAACGGTTTTGAACTGTATTTACTTTTTTTCACCGTTAAAAGTCTTTTTTTAACGGTGAAAAAAATAGTGATGAAGAAAAGTCAAGTTTTTTGACAGTTGTACAAAAAAGTATTTTTTTTAATAGTGAAAAAAGTAAAGACTGTATGCATAGAAATATTATATTGGAAGCATTGTCTTAAATGATTTTATATTTCAGACGATGTAAATTCACATTCACAGTTGTACAAAAAATGTTGTTTGTATTTCGTGCCTATAAAATTCGTGTTTTCATGGCAGTTTCGAGTGAATTTTTAAAAAAATTAACACTCTCATTTGCCATGAAAAAAAACACTCGTTTTACGCACTTAATACAAAAATAACTATTTCAATATACAGTGGAACTTTCCTATGACGAATGTCAGTAAAACGAATTTCTCTGTATAACGAATTTCGTACAAGACATTGCACCTTAAATCCAAATTACATGTTAAAAACACCCTCTAAAACGAAGTAAATTTTCTATATAACGAAACATTCAAAGAACATCCATCTTTGAATGGCTATTGGTAAGAAAGTATAAGGGTGGGTTTTTTACGAAATTTTCCAGAGGGCAGAGAGATCCTTCTGAAACAGTTTTAAATAGACCCCCATTCTGTTTGGTTTCAATCTAACCATTACGCTAGTGTGAAAGTTGCGCGAAATGCTTAAGTTTGACATCAGTGAAATCGACTGCAACATTGCCGACTACAGAAACAAATTTTCTGTATAACGAGTTTTTTTGCGGATTTTGCGCTTTCGTTATAGGGAAGTTCCACTGTATTTTATATTCACTTTCACTAACACGACCGCAAGTCAGTATGTTTTCCGTACTTAAATTTATGTGGCAGTCCACCACCCCAACAGGCTGCTCCCTTGCTACCAAATCCATTATTTATATAGTACCAAGTGTGTGGGGTCCTCGTCTGATATATGGCAGCCACCAATTTCCTCTAATTGACTGGTCACACTGCAAATCGAGTGGGTCAGTGTTTATGTTTATATGGATGGATTATACCACCGAGTTCGTTTAACGTATATATTTCGTGCTCTTGTATGCTTTCAGAGAAATTAATCAAAAACTATTGAGCAATCAAAATATTTCGTTATGATTGTCCTATGTTCAAGTCGTAAGTATGGAAAAAACCGAAGAATAATTCGGTGTTTGATTTTCTGAATTTATGCAATTTGTGTTTCATATCTTTGATTTTTGATATTTCGACCGAATTAGAAACGTTAACGAGACGATGAGCAAGTAAATTAGGATCAATTTTTGAAGATGACGTTTGTGATTGGTGTTGTAGCTTCACCTAATCTTCTCAGAACATCCATGAACTGTGTAAATTTCATGTTAGTAGTTACTAAGATATGGAATAACATAGTTATGTTATTCCATATCTTTTTTCGACTGGCATTAATAGAATTTATTAGTTTATCAGCATTTTCTTGACTAAGTTTGATGATATTTATATATATTTCCGGTTTCTTGTGACAGCTAGGTGCGTTGTTCACGAAAACGCCTAGGGATAATTTTTTGCAGCAGCTTTAATTACACCTACGAATCTAGAGTAATCATCATGAGAAGGTGGAATCAATTTATATCACTATAATTTTATTTGCAGATTTCAGCCAATTACCCTTTCTGAAATTACAAAGGAGTTTATTTAAACATGAAACGAAATCAAGCGTATTACCCAATATCAATAACATAGGCCTATGTTGGCTGCGTGGAAAATTCCCCATAATTAATTATTGGTATAGCTTTATAAGAAGTATCACGGGAAACAAAACACAGATCAACCTTGAGGAATGAAAAGAAGGTTTATCTTTAGCGTTATAAATAAATAGTAATCGAGGTCTTCCATCCAGTCTGTAAGTGATATACCATTTCTTAAGGGTTTTCCAATAAGAGGTATTATTTTGAATACAAGTAGAAACTACGCCATTAATAAAAATGGAACGATACACGCATCAAGAACGCATTGAAATTATTAAAATTCACTATAAAATTTGGTCGTGAAGCACCTTGTCGGACCGCAATAAAGAAATTGGTGGAAAAAATTCGAGCAGTTGGGATAAGTTAGTGATGTGAAGAATAAAACCCGCGCACGTCGCTCAAGACCAGCCGAGAATTTCCCTGCTGTAGCGGAAGGTGTTGAAGAACAGTTACGGTGAATGGATTGCGCTATCGAGAGATGATTAATGATTTTTATGGCCGAAATTGGATAGTATTGATCTAGACAACGTTTACTTCCAACAAGACGGCGCTACGTTTCCGGACCGTGTCATCTCTCGAAGAGGTGATCACAATTGGCCACCGAGATCTTGTGATTTAACATCTTGTGACTGTTTCCTTGGAGCCACGTGAAAGAGAAGGTATAGCCCAGCGTCGATTCAAGACCTCAAAGATGGAATTCGTGAGGCTATCGAGATTCGAGGACATAGGGCAGCCACTTTGCGATTTGGTTATGGAAAATTCCATTATGGTCCTGTAAGCGTGGTCGTGGTGGTCATTTGCCTGATGTTATTTTACACATTTAACGGCATAGCTTCTTCTTTATAATGAAATAAACATCCGATCATTTATATTGAAAATTGTCATTTTTCTTTGAATATCAAAATAACACCTCTTTTGGAAAACCCTTCATCATCATCACTTCCTTAATTTTTTCTAAATCAATCCCAAAAATTCTGTTTCTAGTCACTTACAATTAAACAACAGTTAATGAAAGTTCAATGGCGATAGTGAACATATGTATTTCCCTTCGAATATCGATAGAGTTCCTACTCAGCTTTGATAATTAAGCAAACTTCTTCATCCTAAACAATTATGATCAATGATGGAATGGAATAATGGTTGGGTATACAAACAAGAACCCTACATATCATACTTGTTTATTTACTCTACAATGAACATAATATTCAATTCTATAAACATTTCATAGGTACAGAGTCATCATCTAAAATTCATAAAATACTTCATACTATATCCATTATTAAATAAACATCATTATTCCTACAATTCACAGACAGTTAAGTTTATTTACATGAGAAACATGAACGAATGTACACAGTTTTCAATTATTCTCGAATAAATATTGCTTTTCGATAGTAACGATTTCTACATCGAATAAATTATATCTGATTTAATTATAATATGTACAGGTATTTACACATTATAAGGTACATATATGGGATGATAAATATGCTGAAGTTTACATTATTAACAAGTGTTCGCTTGGATATCCAACGATTTTTTAATTTTACATCTGAGGAATAATGTATTTAGCATGTTTACTTCAAGTGCTATTGAATATTTTTCATTTTTATGGTCATTTTATTCAATGTTCATTTAGACTTCAGTATAATCGAATAATAAATTTTTCTCTAGGCTACATAGTATTGAAATTTTATTGCGCCAGTGATGCAAGAAACATATAAGGTGTTTTCAAAAGTGACATAGGTCAAATTCATCAAAATGTAAAAGTTCTGCAACACAAATGTTTTTTTTACTATACAGGGTATTTTTGAATTGATGCGAAAGATAATAAGTATGAGGGTAGTGTTCTTCAGATCATTTTATGGAAAATGTTTCCATAAGTGGTGGGTATGGATTTGCTTTGTTTTTAAGATACGTGGTGTTGAAGTTTTACTCAAAAACTGACTGAAAAAAGTGCTACGCCACCATTTAAACTGAAAATTATTTTCGAATTCTTCGTTCAATTTGTAAAAAAATTTCTATTGCCTTTTTCATGTGGGGTGCCATTTTTATGTGAAAAATAAAACATTTTAACTTAACGTAGCGTCTCTACCACATAATAAGTAACAAATAAGCGTAAGATGTTTTATTTTCTTACAGAAGAGATTTTTGGTCACAAATTGAACGAAGAATTCAAAACAATTGTTAGTTTAAAATATATCAGTGGCGTACCACTTTTTTAGTCACTTATCTTTCGTATCAATTCAGAAATACCTTGTATATTCGAGAAACTGAACGTATTCTTGTAAAATTCGTAATTCCTCGTGTTATGAAAGATATCAAAAGTGGCTACTCTTCATTGGGACACCTCTAAATAAACTGAAATTTATTTTAACCAATTTCAGATTATTTATCGGTGAACCTAACTTCAGTACACACTTATTGATAACAAGAATCTGGTTCTAACAGTTTCGTAAATTCAATTCATTATCTTGTAAACATTCCCCATTTAGGGAACAATCTCCAGAGAAATTTTCAATTCCAATCTTTACAAATGGCGTCTTTTCCCCTTGTTCGAACACATTCCTTGCGTCGGGCACGAAGTCTAATGGCTTCGACAGGGAAATTTCCATTTCCAGGAAAACTTCACATTGATTGACGCCGAATCCCTGACTTCTGGAGTGATTTTACTAGTTGGTAAGCGCTTGGCGTATACGGCATTTTTTGCACGGATTCGATGGAACAACTGACATCCAGTGGCGTAGGGAAAGAGGTTCCATGTAATGATTTATGTGGCTTCTTCAGAATGTGGATAAGGATGAGTGAGGATCGTATTAGGAGAGAATATCTGTACGAGTATTGATAAATCAGAGAATAGAAAATGTAAAAGTATGGATATCCTGTTATAGTTCAGAGTAAACAATCCGAAGAAGAGTAGAAAATTAATTGTTGCAAAAGTTGTGCACCGAAAATGTGACCAGAATAAGAGCATTGCCTGGAAAGATAAAGTATTGTGCACAAATACAAACGACATGTTATTCCATTTTTTATTTTCTTACCCAAAACTCAGTAAGTGTGAATGAAGGTTTAGACTGGAAATCTGATGATTCATAAGAATGATGCTATAGTCCGTTTATGAAAGTTTGAGCTGTCGGTTGGCCATGAAAATTTGCCATATTCCAGTATGTTTATTGAAATTTTAGGTTATGCTGTT
This sequence comes from Propylea japonica, assembly GCA_013421045.1. Classification (NCBI taxonomy): domain Eukaryota; kingdom Metazoa; phylum Arthropoda; class Insecta; order Coleoptera; family Coccinellidae; genus Propylea; species Propylea japonica. The sequence continues at coordinate 13,951,909 of CM024241.1, read as the reverse complement.
ATTTTATTGTCAGATTGATACGCAATGTTGACAATACAGCATAGAGTTCTCTGATAACTCGCAAGCTCGTCTGACGAGGCCGGGCACATTCGGCAACGTTGACTTTATTTTATGTTATGACAGCAAATACCTCCAACTTCAGATAAATAAACAAACGCCTACTATGCGCTCAAACTTTCGTGAACGGATTATATGTCGATTAATACACTTGATGACATTTTGAAGAAACGACATCATTTGAATATTATTAGAATGATGTCGTTTCTTCAAAATTTCATCAAGTGTATTAGTCGACATATTTTCAAATCTGAACTTTTCATTACGTTCAGTTCTTTATTGTTATTACTTAGTTCATTTATGGGTTGCTGTAGTTGTTTTGACCTACTTCTATCTCTTCAATTTGTTTTGATTATGAAGATTATCATTATTATACATTGAGGGAGATTTTGAACAAATTTCTCGAAATGAGATCATAGTTGAAACTTGCCAACACTCGATCACCTGAGTTGAAAAAATATTCTCTGAGATGGAACATTTAGAAATTTTCAATATCTTTTTCAATGCAATAATGAATAAAACTGAGGTTAAATTTGGCAATGCGAATCGATCATCCTAATTGCTACCAGTACTTTATTATTTATTATACTTCTGGTTCTCAACATTTGAATCCCTTATAGTTTTGCATCACAATCCACTCATCATGGAAAACAGAAAGACAACAAACATACAAGTAGAGCAACAGGTTGAAAATGTCATACATTCGACAAAATTGAATATAGTAAATCTGCTCTATTTTAAACTTGGTAGAAGGTTTATCCGCAAAACATTCAAATATTAACCTTTTTTTCAAGAAACAATAAGAAAATGACTAAGTGAGCCAAAAAGAGAAACCACGACATCAACAGAAGCAAATTAAAGAATATAATTGTCAAATGAGATTCTTAAACCAAATGGTTGAGAGATAGTGAAACAAATCTCTACGCTACTGGCGATTGACCCACTGTTTTTGCCAAGCCTCTCTCGGCAATATGTGAGCATTGCTCTTTATTGTTTCTTTAATTTTACAATTCTCAGACCTTCTGATAGCTGAAAAAGTATAATAATGTACCATTCATTTGAACACAATTGCCAGTTTGTGTGGCTTCTCAGTCGGACAAAAGTCCGCTTTGTGCCGTTCGCTCGAGTAAAAAGAACCGTCTGACTGTAAATCGAGGTGAATAATTACTTAATCAAGACATGTGATAGCTTTTTGTTAGCTGGCGAGACTTGCCAACAAATTGCACAGAATTAAAGGTCAGTATTTACGGGAAATATGTCGTTTCCCGTTTTCTTATGTACACTCACAGGCAAAATAATCGATCTACTCAAAAAATCCATGAAGTTTGTTAATGTATGTTATTTCAAGTCCGATTCGATTAAATTTTTGTTTCAATTGTAGGTATGTTCACCCTTAATCAATCAACAGTTTTGAATTCCAAGTAAACTAGGCGGACGTCATTTTATACAGGGTGAAACAAAATCTGTTTTTTACCTTTTTTTTCGGTTTATTTTCAAAACATTCGGATTTAAGTTTAAATCTGTGAAAGTACTTTCATAGGCATAGCGGAATTGTGGAGTTCAATGTTGCTCTGAAAACCCTGTATCTTCAACAAAAATTGAGCTATTGTTATAAATGAAGAATTAAAGTGTCAGGATAACTTGATGATGAAATGAATAAACACACGGTGGAACAACTGGAACACACCAGGGGTGGTTTTAAAACTTAGGGTAAAAAAACAGATTTCATTTCACCCTGTATAAAATGACGTAGGCCGAGTATTCTTGAAATTCAAAACTGATGATTAATTAAGGATATACACACCTACAATTAAAAAAAAAATCAATCGAATTGGACTCGAATTCAAAACTGTTGATTGATAAAGGATGAACATACCAACAACTGAAAAAAAGTAATCGAATCGGACTTGAAAAAACATATTCATGAATTAACAAACTCCATCGATTTTTTGAGTGGATCGATTATTTGCCGGTCAGTGTAGTACAGTGAATATATCATTTATTTTTCAAGAAATGACATAAAATCGATAGAGAAAATCCAAAAACATTTTGAAATGCGTTTTTCTCGGAATACATGGGTTTTAGAGAGAAGTTTATCGAACAAAAAATGTAAAAGTCGTTGTTATCTACATTTTATCTCATTGGAGCGAAGTTGTCCTACTTGAAATACAAAAAGTAAGTGGCGCTGAAGTCTCAAAAAAGTGGTTTTTGGCATTTTCGTTAAAAATAAATATTTTTGCAGTAATGTTAATGGAAAAGTTGTTTGTTACAAAAATTATCTTCATTTTTGTGAAAACATTTTTTTTGTAAAATTAACCGTTATCGAGCAGGAGCTTGACAAAGTATAAAAGTTGTACATTATGTGCCGCGCCGATTCGTGTATTCCATACATGGCCAGGCGACTACAGCTAGGGGTAAGTTTTACAAAACACCTGTTTCGACAAAAAATTTAGATAATACAACTTCCCATTGACATTACTGCAAAAAATTATTTATTTTCAACGAAAATGCCAAAAAACCACTTTACTGATACTTTAGCGTCACCTACTTTTTGTATTTCAAGTCAGACGACTTCCCTCCAATGAAATAAAATGTAGATAACAATGTCCTCTACCTTTTTTGTTAAATAAACTTGTCTCTGAAATGCATTTCAAAATGTTTTTGGATTTTCTCAAAACCAGGGGGGATCACTTCGGAAATCTGGCATTAACATTTTGTCCCCCTATCGATTTATCAACTTTTAGAACCCATGCATACTTCGACTACTTATAAAGTTAAATTAGAATCAGATATAGGTAAACACATAGAATGGCCTGGTTCTGTATACGAAAGAGATAACAACCAAGGCTCCTAAAAAGGTTCAATCGACGTCCTTGGATTTACATGAATGAGTAGGGAAGAGCACAAAAAATCTACATGGTCGCAGTTCCAGAAAGGCTAACCTAGCCCTAACTACCCCAGCTCTAATAAGAATAATAACTACCCTCAAAACAAAAAATGTTTGCAACATTTCCGGATTATGCCATCATTCATTATTGGTGATGGGAAACCATTAATACTTATTAATGGTTTCCCATTTGAGACACCTTCAGAAGATTGAGCTGCAATCTTATTTTCCTAAGCTATACTGAAACACCATACTCTTAAACTTGTGCATGTACTAATGGAAACCACTTGATTTATCAGTTTTTCTTAATTAAATTTCAAATTCCTCTAATTAATCCAATAACAAAAGTTCAGTTTTTCTCCAACAAGAACCATTTGATAAAATTTCAAAAACTGCAACTAATTGAAACACCTTTTATATTTCCCACGAGAAATTTTTAGTTTAATGTAAAAATTGCTTGATACCAACTGTCTCAAATGAACAAAAAATAAATTGAAAATTCGATGAGTTGTGAAGATCGTAGATCACAATAGCAATTGAAGTAAAACCTCAGGCTATAGATAAAAAAAATTCATAGGCATCTCAAACTTTCAACTAGCTTATTCGCACAATTCATCAATATCCAATCCTTTAGAATTCTTGAACTTGAAGCCTGTCAAAGCCTTCTATTTCAACGCGGCTTCACATGCTGAGCACTACATAAGAAACTCAAAAGAATCTTCAAAAATCGATCAAACTATTGTTCTCAAGAATCACATCTATGTTGTACTCTTAGAGTTCTGCATTTCTTGAAGTTCCTCTTCCTCTTTTGTCAAAGGTATCGTGGAATGGTTGTAGAGACCTTGAGCCATCAGCTGAAGCGCCAGTGGGTTCTTCTGTCCAGAGGCCTTCTTGATTTTGGCCCTTTTGTTTTGGAACCATATCTTTATCTGTGCTTCGTTCAGGCCCAGCTCCGAGCTGAGCTGTTGCCTTCGTCTCTCTGTCAGATACCGATTTTCTGCAAACTCGTGTTTTAACCTTGCTAACTGAGCTCCCGAGAAGGCTGTCCTGGGTCTTTTTCTTCGGCTGTGGGGCCGGTTTTGGTGTTGTTGGGTTTCTTCATTCTTCTGGTACGTGGACCTGGAAATAGTACAAAACCATTAGAGATAAATATCGGGTAAATCAAATACAGGGTGGTCCAGTTCGTAACCAAGAAATTTGAACCACGTATTCTACATAAAAAATAAGCCCTAGTTTGTAATATAAACATATGTCGAGAAATGCTTCCCCTCCGAGATACGGGTTGTTGAAATTGTAGCAATATAAATGTTTTTTATTATTAACTTTCACACTGATTGAAATATTTTTATGAAATTGAGGCAAGGAGCACTTTTTACATAATATCATTTCTATTCTATTGTACCAGTGGCGTCCATACTGCAGCGAGACTGAATATTTCAGATAAAAAAATGACACGCCACTGGTTTTTTAGACAATAAAATTACTATTCAGATTTTATTCATTTGGAGCAAATCAGGTATCTTGACTTTTTGCTGTACGGAGCACCGGTTCCGGTCAAAAAAATAAAACACATTCTCATGCATGAAGAAATCGCCAAAATTAGTTACACGTTCCGTCCACAAAAATAGTCTTATTATTATTATGTACCTACCTTATCAAATTTTGGCGATTTTTTCATGCATGAGAATGCGTTTTATTTTTCTAACCGGAAACGGTGCCTCGTACAGCAAAAATTCAGGAGACCGAATTTGCTCCAAATTGAAATTTAATAATAGTAATTTTTATTGTAGGAAAAACCAGTGGCGTATCATTTTCTTCATCTGAAAATGTTCAGTCTCGCTGCAGTACGGACGTCACTGGTAAAATAGAAAAGAAATTATATTATTCAAAAAGTATCCTTTGCACTCAAAACCTTTGTCTCAAATTTCATAAAAATAATTCAAGCAGTGGGAAAATTATTGATAAAAAAACATTTTTTTCTATAATTATAACACCCCGTATCTCGAAAAGGGAGCATTACTCGACATAGTTTATATGATAAACTAGGGCTTATTTTTGACGAAGAATACGTTGTTGAAATTTCTTGGTTACGATCTGGACCACCTGTATAATATTCCAAGAATTATGATATGATAAAATATTCTCAAAGTTATCTCGAATTCTACAACGTTTTTAAACGTTGATCTTTAATTGCGTTAACGCTAAGTATATAAAGGGTTTTTATCCTTCTGGTTCAGAACAATGATCAGTGAAAGCTTATACAATTTTAATAGAATAAAATTAATTCAGGAACCCATTTTCTGTCACCATCAACATCATGATGTTGACGTTTATTCGTTTGAAATTCCATTTTCCTAAACATATCTGAACATAACTTTTTCGCTTGAGCCAAACTTCGGAATTATTGAGATTGCAAACGCTATACCTATAGATGATTTTTCAACCCGATATGTTTTTTCCTCAAATGCATAGACCGGGTGAACCTGACAGAAATATCGGAATTTTCCCAATATGTCATTGGACTTTTTCATTTTCTCCTGAGTTTCTGGTGTTGAAAATTTCTTCCAAACTTAATCAAAATGTATTAACCCGATCAAAAGTTATCGACGAGTCGAATATCGGTTCCTGAGTCCACTTGTTGACTAGTAGCTGGACAACCTGTATATCACTTATTGTCATCAGGATAAAAAATAGGGTTTGTTTTCTCTGGTATAAGTTGTTTTGAAATCTACCATGGTGATTATAAATCATTCAACATAATCAAAAGTGTCAATAAACGTATATCCTTTTCAAAAAATAATGAATATGCCATAAAAAATCAGTTTATTACTAGGAAAGCATTCAAGGAATGCAGACATTCATTTATTTCGTTGAATTATCTCCATAGCTTTAAGATTCCTGAGAAAACCAAAAACGAATTAGTTAAGAAAAGACTTGAATTTGCGCCCAAGTGAACGAACTCTCATAAACGAGCGCGTAAAAACTGATCCGAAGCACAATTAACTCAGTCTCCAACCGAGCACTACCATATCGCCATAAACTAACACAAAATCAATTTCCACAACACCATACACCACATCAGTTAATAATAAAAAACAATCTCTTGAATCCTATCTCATACACCCAATCCAATCTGTTCCTTTCAAACCATATACAACAATCGCTCATCGCACATCAGACGCCATAAATAATTGAACAGGAAACAAATTCGCAATTTACGAACTGCAACGACAGCAGTCGCTATCTAATACCTATCGGAACAATTAGCGAAAAGATCACTACACTTCTCTAACCTATAAACAGATCCACCAGATGAACTTGATCATAGATTTAAGAATAACAAAGTCTTATTCTTTCTCATGGCACGGTATGTTTGGAATAAATAGAAATATGGTATGATACTAAACAACCGAAATGTTGATTTGTAGAGGTACTACAAAAAAATCTGTAATTTTCATAATTCAATTAATGATTGCCTTTACCAAGTATATTCTCTGAAACTTTAATCTAATACAGCAATTCTTAAATTCTTTTGAATTATTTCCACGGCGTTAACGATTTCTGGGAAAATCAAAAACGAATAAGTTGAGGAAAACGCCTGAATTTGCAAAAAGTGAACAACGAACTCTCATTAAACGGAGCGTAAAACTGATCCAAAGCACAATTAACTCAGTATCCAACAGAGCACTACCACATCGCCATAAACTAACACAAAATCAATTTCCACGACACCATCCACACGTCAGTTAATGAAACAATCTCTTGAATCCTATCTCATACACCCAATCCAATCTGTTCCTTTCAAAACCATATACAACAATCGCTCATCGCACACCACACGCCGCATAAATAATTGAACAGGAAACAAATTCACAATTTATGAACTGCAACGACAGCAGTCGCTATCTAATACCTATCGGAACAATTAGCGAAAAGATCACTACACTTCTCTAACCTATAAATAGATCCACAAGATGAACTTGATCATAGATTTAAAATAAACAAAGTCTCATCCTTTCTCATGGCACGGTATGTTCGGAATAAATAGAAATATGGTATATGATATTAAACAACCGTAATGTTGATTTGTAGAGATACTACCAAAAAATCTGTAATTTTCATAATTCAATTAATGATTGCCTTTACCAAGTATATTCTCTGAAACTTTAATACAGCCGTTCTTAAATTCTTTTGAATTATTTCCACGGCGTTAACGATTCCTGAGAAAATCAAAAACGAATAAGTTAGGAAAAACGCCTGAATTTGCAAAAAGTGAACGAACTCTCATAAACGAGAGCGCGTAAAACTGATCCAAAGCACAATTAACTCAGTATCCAACAGAGCACTACCACATCGCCATAAACTAACACAAAATCAATTTCCACGACACCATCCACCACGTCAGTTAATGAAACAATCTCTTGAATCCTATCTCATACACCCAATCCAATCTGTTCCTTTCAAACCATATACAACAATCGCTCATCGCACACCCACACGCCGCATAAATAATTGAACAGGAAACAAATTCACAATTTATGAACTGCAACGACAGCAGTCGCTATCTAATACCTATCGGAACAATTAGCGAAAAGATCACTACACTTCTCTAACCTATAAATAGATCCACAAGATGAACTTGATCATAGATTTAAAAATAAACAAAGTCTCTCCTTTCTCATGGCACGGTAGTTTAAGTCTCATTTGTACTCATGGCACGGTATGTTGTGAATATAGTAGGTAATGATATAAACAACGCATAATGATTGATTTAAGACAAACTCAAGTATATTTTATCTTATACCAAAAATTCTAAATGATATGGATTTTCAATTTATTATTCCTGAATTATAATACATTTACCAGTATATTCTCTGAAACTTTAATACAGCCGTTCTAAATCTTTGGAATATTTCCACGGCGTGAACGATTCCTGAAAAATCAAAACGAATAAGTTGAAGAAACGCCTGAATTGCAAAAAGTGAACGAACTCTCATTAAACGAGTAAAACTGATCCAAAGCACAATTAACTCAGTCTCCAACAGGCACTACCATATCGCCATAAACTAACACAAATCAATTTCCACAAAACCATACACCACGTCAGTTAATAAAACAATCTCTTGAATCCTATCTCATACACCCAATCCAATCTGTTCCTTTCAAACCATATACAACAATCGCTCATCGCACACCAGACGCTATAAATAATTGAACAGGAAACAAATTCGCAATTTATGAACTGCAACGACAGCAGTCATAGATCCTGCTGAAGACAACCATCTTGTTGGCGTGTTTGAACCAGACGAGATATTTAGACGTTAATCGTTTTCACGTCTCTGAACGGATCAAGTTGCTTCCAAACACCTGACAGCAGCCGAAATTTGCTAATTGCGAAACTGTCAGCATTGTCTTGAGACGAACCAATATAACTGTCAGGCTTTCGCGAGTTCCTAGAGATGTCATTTCCGGTAACTTGCGAAGGAGCTGGGAGTGATGAGAGGTACTTTTCTTGCTTCTCGAGTGAGAAGTACATTTAGACGGGAAATGGAATTGAAATATTCGGGGTTTACTTTCATGAAAAAATTGACTACTAACTATAGGTCTAGGGCTGAAAGCTCCGAATACATCGATACAGTAGAATCATTTTTTTCAGATTGTCCAGTTAGATTTAGGGATGAAAAAAGTTAGAGCTACGCTGAGAGAAGAAGGTAGTAGCTGTAGCTGTTTCATGCAAACTTAATTCTCGACAAGACTCTATCCTGCTGAGTCATCTAGGCTCAAAATATTTGAAGCTTTCAGGGAAAGAGTTTTGAACCAAACACAATCAGACATTGTGGTAGCTGTGGACAGAACAAGACCCAAGACACTTGACACATTCGCACAAACAGACCTAGCTGAAAATCATGAGTCAAAAAGTACTTGTCTTATATTCGAATGAAGAAGAAAATACTGAGAAATTTTCAAATTTGGTCAAACTGAATATTTCATTGAATGTTGCGGAAACACTTCACAAAGGCTCGTTTTTCTGGTAAAACATACCGCTGAGAGCACTAGAAATTTGTTTTACCAGTTTTTTCACTGAAGACAAATATAAAATTAAGAGAAACTGTACTTAACAATCTCTCATACTCTCCATCTTCTGATACTTTTTATTACCAGACCAACGTTTGTCAAGAAATCCAACTAAATTATATTAGCTGCCACGTGATCATGAAAATATGGAAATTGCATGAAGAATCAATGAAAAGATGTGCCCCTTCAAAGACCCCAATTTCAACAGAGTGCCCCATTGGTTTGGACACTATAGAACATGAATCTGCTTTGTTTTAACCGACTTCAGATTTCGAATTCAATCCCAGGACCTTAATAAAAGAATCTACTTCTCTCGGTTTTTTATAGACAGATTACTAGTCTAATAAAAATATATCCCAACCGTAAGTAACTATCATGTTACAAAAGTCAGAGGGTGATCTTCCTATTTCACTAAGAGAATAAGAATGTCTGTTATGATAGAAGATCACCGGCTTAAAATCCGTTGGCTTGCTACCGAATGAATTAAAAAACGAAAGAGGAATGCATACTGAGTCGGTGTCAGCAAGCTCCAGCAAGGATAATGTTTCTTCAGTATTATAATTACAGGTCAGAAAGACTCAGCTAGATCTGATTATGATCGATTGGTACGGTGACTACTTTTCCACACTGCGATCAATGACGTCTTCTGTGCGTTACCATGTGATATATTTTGTCAACGAAAGTAAACTAGTGTCGTGTATCCAGTAGAGAGTGAATCTAGTTTGCGCAAAAACATTGCATTGGCATAAACATGTTCTCAGTGGTTCTGTGGCCGATCCACAAGATCTACAGATTTCGGTTTTCAATACTGATCTTGTGTAGGTGTGGAGATACGCAACATGATGGTACAATTGTATGGGCGTCAAAATTCTTATTCTTACTTCACCAGTGTTAGGGGGTATTGTTTACAGCTCCAAACAGTCCTTGATTTACAATCAACGGTCATCTGTTCCCTTGGTGCAATCTGACTATTAGAGAAATGGCAATGCAAATTCTGGCTTTCTTGTACAGGGTGATTCACTTATCTTGGTAACCTATTTTTCTCGAAAAGGGATGAATATTTTTTTTTATTCTGTTGACGGTATTTGGTCAAGTCAATGTTTAGAATGTCTTCTGAATACCATTATTTCTATTTCTTACTGTCAGCGACCTGCAGCGTGTTATGTTGATTCAATTCCATTTATTTTTTTGTATGTATGTATTGAGACAGGTAACCTTGATTTAGACTTTAGAGGGCATAGATATGAATCTGTTTCTTAAAATCGAAGAGACATCATTTATTTATCAGATACTGTATTTTATAACAATATTTTTTTTAATAATAAATGCAACATGTCAAATCATTTGTTCTAAATGGCGGCCATTATGATCGATACATATATTACATCTTTTCGTTAGTTCATTATAAGTTACTTTGTCCAAGTGAACCCTGACATTTTGGCCCAAAGTAACTGAAGGTATAATGAAATAAGGAAAATCTATAATCCATATAATAAATAAAGAAAAGATATAATCTATGTATGAATCATAATGGCGGTATATAGAACATATGATTTGACATGTTCGTTTGTATTAAAAAAATGTTTGTTGTTATAAAATATGATGTTTGATGAACACAATGATGAGAAATAGTTTGCCACAAAGTTTCTTCGATTTTAAGAAACACAATCATACATATGTTCTAAATCTCTTACTTCACAATACAGACAAAACGACGGTAAAAAAATAGAAAAAAATGGTTTTCAGAAGAAAACATCCAGAATTGAATTATCTTTCGAATGACACAATAAAAAAGGTTTATTACTGGAGAAAATTTTTGATAGCGCTGCGACGCCTGGATTCTTAACTCTTTTCTCCAACTTATAACACATCTCAAGTCAACATTGACTAGTACCAAATACCGTCAACAGAAAAAAAATATTCATCTCTTTTCGAGAAAAATTAGACAGACAGACCTTGTAGCATCTCTCAATGGCCAAAATTTCAGTTTGATTCCTCGTATTTGCCTACAGTGGCAACAGTGCACTTATTTTTCCGATAGTGTTCATAGGTAATTTCCTCGGGTCACGAAGGCGTTCTGGTCCTATGCATGGAGTTAAATGTCTCTTGCTGACAAGATTGTCAGTGTCCTCCCTAATACCCATGGTGTCAAGATAATCTAAAAGGACGAGTGATTATCCATTCTTTCATTCTTTATCTTCTCGATATTTCGCGAAATTTCAAGAGGCAGATCCAATCAAAAACATGGTAATCTCCTGCAGATCGGAAGCAATCATAACTTCTATCCTCACTCATTCACCTCCATTAGTATTCAAAGTACACCTTCCTATTTTTCTCATGCACCGATAAAGATTATATCGATAGATAGAATTCGATAATACCTTCACGTAGATACCCATGATTCGCTTCATTATCGTCATCAGATATGTAATCGACGCATTAGGATTTCTAGGAGAGCATTAAACACTGATTAATAGTAGACTGGCAGAAGATTCCCATTTTCATACATTTGAATTTGAATAGTTGAATCAATTATGCCCGAGAAAGAGGTTATACGATTATGGGTATCAGAAAGGATAAAAGTGTTTAATGAATTGGCAATTCAATTTAAATACCTGTAATTTATCATCGTGATCTGACTTACGTGGTAATGAACCCAGGTACGATGGGTTCGGTGGTTCGAAGAAGGTTGGATGGAAATCTGGACGTAATGAAAATAAATTTCCAATGGTTTCATCGATAACAGAATTATTATATCAAATTAATTTTAAGATCTCTATGTACAGAGTAATGATATTCACTTATATATTGACCTAATTTTTCTCGAAAAGGGATGAATATTTTTTTGTTGACTTGAGATGTGCGTAAAGTCGGAGAAAAGGATAAGACGACAGGCGTCGCGGCGCTATCAAAACTACAGGGTCTTTATAAATGTTTGTACAGCGCAGTTGGCTTTGGATTACAGAATTACCAAATCTCTACCCAATTAGAGCATTGCATGATCACAGAATTCTGTGGTTTGCATAATCCAAAGCCAACTGCGCTGTTACAATCATTATAGAGACCCTGTATTTCTCCATGAACATACCTCTTTTATTGTATAATTCGAAAGATAATTCAATTCTGAATGTTTCTTCTGCGTTACCATTTTTTCTATTTCTTATCATCATCTGCAGCATGTTTAATGTTAATTCTTCTCCATTTATTTTTCTGTATTGTGACAGTATGCCTTGATTTAGAGACATAGATATGATATGTTGTGGTTGTAGCAAACTATTTCTCATTCATTATATTCATCAAATATTATATTTATAACATTTTTCAATAATAAATGTAACATGTGTTCTATATAGCGGCCATTGATCCATACTATATTACTATATATTATTTTCCTCAGTTCATTATAAGTTACTTTGTCCAAGTGAACTCTCATATTTTGGCCAAATAACTTAGGTATATGAAATAAGGAAAAGATATAATCTATGTATGGATCATAATGGCTGGTATATAGAACATATGATTTGACATGTTGGTTCGTTATTAAAAAAATGTTTATTGTTATAAAAATATAATATTGATGAATATAATGATTGAGAAATAGTTTTCTACAAAGTCTCTTCGATTTAAGGAACACAATCATATGTATATGTCTCTGAATCAAGGCCTACTCTTACAACACAGAACAAAAATAAATGGATTAGAAATAACATAAAACACACTGCAGGTCGCTGAAGGTAAAAAATAGAGAAAATGGTATGTTCCCGAAGAAAAAATTTTTCGATAGCGCTGCGCGCCTGGCGTCTTAATTCTTTTCTCCAACTTTTATGCACATCACAAGTCAACATTGACTTGTACCAAATACCGTCAACAGAATAAAAAAATATTATCCCTTTTCCAGTGAAATTAGGTTTCAGTGATATGTCTAATAATTTCTGACGTATGGAATTTTCGAAGATTATCAGAAAAATTTACATTTCTAGGATTTTCAGCAACTTCGCACCAGTCTCCAATCGTTATTTCAGATTTTGCTCTGGTCAGGTATATCATTATTAAGCACGCACCTGAATTATAAACTTTAGAGTTCAAAAAAACATTTTGAAATCATTCATAAACTCAACAACTATTCGACCGATTTGGCCCCCATAAACAACTTAACCGAGCTATAACCTCCAGAGCCTCTAGCTCACATTCTCTTTGGAAGAAAGAGTGGTCTGAAGAAACAGAATAGGAGTATGTAGTATAGCACGCTCTACACAAGGAACAAGTGATCAAAAATAGGACATCAGTATTTTCTTCAAAGATAACAGATGGTTCCAAAACCTCTACAGGACCGGCGCTGGGATATTCCCCCCAAGTACCAAGCGTGAACTGTCGCTAGGCTCATGTATGAGATTAGTCAAGCTGCCATTAAAGCACTGGGCTCCTTCGTCATCGACTCAAAGCTGATCTGGGAGTTCAGGAACAAACTCAATGAGGCAGGCAAGAAAATAAGGTCTTTTTAATCTGGGTTCCCGACAATTCGGCAATCAAAGAAACGAAGAGGCCAATACACTTGCCAAAGAGGGTGCACGAATGTCACTATTGGCCCAAAACCCTTCTGTGGTATAGGTAAATGTACCTATAAAAAGGACTTTCTGGAGAAGGAGAATGCCGAGAAGGAACAAATCTGGCGGAATCTCCCAGGGATGGATCATTCCACTAAGTTCCTTTAGAACTTCAAACAGCAGATCTCCAAAAGATATCTGGATCTTGGTAAGAAACAATAACACCCCTCACTGGCTTTCTTACAGGACACTGTCGCCTCAGAAGCACATGTTGAGAATTCGATTATCGGACACTGCCAAGTGTACGTTCTGTGGGGACGAGAAAGAAACCCCCATTCACCTAGTCACGGAATGTTTTGCCATTGCGAGCCTAAGGAGAGAATGCTTTGGGTAAGAAACTTGTAAGAGTGAGAAAAACAAACCTCGTTGAAGCCTTCACAAGATATTGATTTCATCAGATCTCTGGAACTGTAAGGCGAGCTGTAAAAGATGTGGTCAGAACAGGTCTGTAAGGGGGCACAATAGCCTTGAGGTCGCAGCGAACTGCAACCCCTTTTTGAACTAAAAACACATAGCACGCTCTACACAAGTAACAAGTGATCAAGAATAGGACATCATTTTTTTCTTCAACGTTGCGAATGGAAAAGATTCTTCCTAGCAAGCCTGCAGTAAAATACCACATTGACTCTTTCAATTCCCGGAGACAGACTATTACTATAACACAAATAGAACGCAGCTTGAAAGTATCCACACCAAGCATAACTCCAAACTTCACTCAAGAATCTCGTACTACGCTTTATCCGAGCGAAACTTTCCATCCAAGCAAAAAGAATAGATCGATTTAATTGCACCGAGACCATAGAAACGGGTGTTTCAAATAACAAATAATAAGAAGTAGACATAAACATCAATCTTGGCATTAAAATGTGAATGCTCCGACTACGTGAAGAGAGTTAATTGAAACGAGGAAAACGAAGAAACATCGAGAAAGGCAAAAAGTAGTTCTCGTTCTCGATGGCCGTTCTTACTCTTCCATATGGAATCTCATACTTTTCCGACTCATTAATCATGTGGAAGGACGATATGCATTTCATGTTTGTCTAATTCTGACGTTTCAACCATTTCACGGCGTATGGAAGACGGAAAACGGCGGATGACGTTTTTCGATCGCATATCGGGTTTCTTCTGTGACTGCATCGGCCGAGTATTGATTCATTCGAATGAGTTCTATGGTACAAATCTTTATCTTGCTTGTCGGTTCGTGACGACTTTCAAGAAGCCGATTGATTTGGAGTAAGATTGATTGTTTGGGTATGTCGAAATGGACTTGTGTTGATGTTATATGGGTATCTGCCATACCGTTCGCTGTTAATGACTTATGGAACTGTTGGGTATGGTGCTTGAATGTCATAGGATAATGTTTAGCATGTATATGAGAGTATATGAATCATTTATTGTTCATTTAACTGACAATTATTGGATCCTTCAGTCAGTCTATCATCATTGGTGACTTTGAAATTAAATTAGTGAATGGAAGATGGAGATAAGTTTGTTAAGACCAAAAAATTAATTGCAAAAGAACACGAAGGAATATTTCAATACTGGTATGATGACATATGCTTTATAACCTTGCCATATATTCCTGTATAAATGTATAAACCGTGTTATCTCTCGAAGAGGTGATCACAATTGGCCCCCGAGATCTTGTGATTCAACATCTCGCGACTTCTTCCTTTGGGAC
>CM024241.1:13839634-13936505 GCA_013421045.1 Propylea japonica | reverse complement strand
TCTAATGACATCATTTGTCGGGATGTAGGGTTACTGAAATGTGGAATAGCTGTAGAATTGGAAATTGGAGCCGTTTTAGGGCCATATTTTTTCATTGAATGTAAATGAGGCATAGCGATTTGAAATGAGTTCTTCTCCAATTTGGAGAGACCATTTTAGGCGTTTTCGAATACTTACTCGATCCCTAACTTTCGCGTTCGTGTACCTAACCTGAACATCCAACCCGTGTTCGGAAAATAAGTTGCTATCAACTCGATCACTGACTTACATAATTCTATTCATAAAAATTATGGAAATAGAAGAGAATTTGTCTCAGAATAAAATGTGTGGTTCCATGAGCCGAGAAAATAATGTGAAACATCTTCTTTATAACTTTGTATGCAGATCTTTCTGCGTTAAAGCTAAAGCACTTCAAATCCTAAACCCGATGTGTTCGTAAACTTAGAACTCAGGCCCGTGATCCGAGAAGATCCGTCATGTGGCCCAATGGATCGTGTTAGTTACCCTGAGTAAGTTTCCGAAAACGCCTAATGAGCTGTTTTCTAGTGGAAGTTTAAACTCGTTCAAGAAAACAGAATTAAACTGTAAAAGCCCAATACAAAATGTTCACCGGGACTGAGCCCTGACACCTGAAATTTCGGTCATACTAAAATGTAGGTACAAGAAAATATGAACTGGGAACCATACATTTCTACGTATGATTCAAGAGCACAGACAAACAGATATTCTCATTTCCCTTCATCTGATTTGGCTGGACATCTCAAAAAATAACAATAAGATTGGCTTACCATCTCCCATAGATTTAAAAATTGGTATTTCACCCTATAAATATTCACTCGAACTTCGAAATAATGATAAAAAACTTGCGAGTCATGTATCAATGACTATATCAATAACATGTTGGGAAAATATTTCACAGCTTGTTTTATGCTCAATTTGGATATATGTATTCAAGGATCGGTGTCGAAACTCATGTACAACTAACAAGACTCACATTGTAGAAACTCTCAGCTGTCAGCTATTATTATTATTTTTGAGCGGTCGTTCCACATAAAAGAGTGCTTTGTCATTTGACCAAATGTCTGTAATTTTCTAATTTTGATCCGAAAAATGGTCTCAAACGATAGGGTTCAACTACCTGTCAGTGGGGCCGTCCGTCCGTTAGCACTCTAACTTCCGAAGGGATTGTCCTAGCCAGAGACTTGAAATTTTCAGGATGGGTTCGGGTCCCAAATGCCTCGGTTAAGTTCGTACACCAGCAAAATTGTAAGTACAAAATGTTCCATAAAATATGGTCATTTATGATTTTTGTTTCTCAATATCTCAGACAAAACGAAACCAACAAAATGAAATTTTGCGGCCAAATGCAAGATGCTCATAATAAGCTTCATGTAAAGTTTTTTGGTCATAGTCTGAATATAACCATAGAAAATTCAATTGGAATATTGAAAAGAAGAAACTATATATTCATAAAAAGATATTCGATTCGAGTGAAATTTATTTTGTGACTACAGTTTGATATACTGAATGAATGCTCATGCAAAATTTTGTAACTATAGTATTTATAAAATTGTGAAATTTATTTTGTAAATGAAAATTCATATACTGAATGTTCATGCAAAATTTCAAGAAGATCGCATCATCTGAACCATGATTCTTACCTAATATTTTATTTTTGAATAATTCCCAGAATATCATTCCGATCGTGTTGAGATTTTGCATTCATATACTCAGCATTCTATACAAATTTTTGAGTTAATAGCATTATTGCTCAGGGCTTTTCTTAATTTTTTTTAAATTTTACAAAATATTCATTCGTCACTAGTTTTCACAGCAAATCTTCTACTTCTTGAGCATAAGAGAAATTAAAGGAGTCAAAAAGCGTACCATGCGGAACACCATCATCACAATGATTATTTATCGGTCAAGGACATATAAAAAGTAACCTTAGATGAGTATGAATCATACGAATGAGCCTAAACATTCAGATTATTTCAAGCTAATGATTTGAAATGAACTCTTTCCATTTCGTGACATGGATTAACTAGACAAAAATTATTCGGGCTGCCAAATCAACGATTCACTTTGCATGTCACAATAAATTATTATCGAATTATTGTTCCTTTTTAAGAAGCCATTTTCGGTCTCGTTGTTACCGAAGCATAAAATAAACAGTTTCTCGGGTTTCTTAATTGAAATATTGCAGTCGATTTTCTAATTTTCCATGAATTCATGTCGTTCGCTGTGTTCTACATGGCCTTCCTGCATAAAATTTACATTAACCGGGCCATATTGCTAATAGATGTATTGTAAATGTTATATTTTCGGCAATGAGAAAATGGTTGGTTCGTGTTTTGAAGCAATTCAGAATCGATGCTTCATTTTGGCGAAAGTCGTAAATAATAGGTGGGAATAGAACGGTACGGCAATGATGGAGGTATGATCGATGAGGGAATGCTGAAGAGCCTCTGTTAAATTATCCTAGAAAGAGTTTTCAGAATACCTAGTTATTTTTCTATCTAGAGCAAAAAATAGTAATTTGCCGATCCAGATTCTCCTATACAACCGTTTAAAAAATTAAAAAAATTCGAGCATTTATCCTAAAATATTCGTTTCCAAACATTAATCTACTAAGTAACTTGCTATGGAAAATCGTTGGCCGTGACATAGAAATAAATAAGATCTATGCGTGCTATCATTCTGAAATCAAAATTTTGCATGAGGCCTGTTATGAGCATCTTACATTTGGCCGTAACATTTCATTTCGATTGGTTTCGTCTTTTCTGAGATATTGAAGAACAAAAATTTTGAATGGCCATATTTTATGGAACACCCTGTACAATAAGGCTGGTTGACGAATTTAACCGAGCCATTTGGGACCCGAAATCATCCTGCAAATTTCAAGTATCTAGGACAATCCTTTCGAAAGTCATCGTGCTAATGGTCGGTCGGACGGCCCCACAGACAGAATTGAATTTGACCACGAATTCGTAATCAGGGAGTCTAACCCTATCGTTTGAGACCATTTTCGGCCCAAAATTCTAAAATTACAGACATCTGGAAAAAAGAATATAGCACTCGTTTAAGTAGAATGAGAGCTCAGAAATATTCCCAAAATTCCTGTCAAAATTTGCAGTCCATATTTTAACTTTTGTCTTTTGCAGAGGATCTGCTGGATTTCCCAAGCGCCTTACGATAATCACTATCTAAGGAATAAAAAAAATATAGGAATTTTGACTTTCTACAGTCCACAATATTTTGGAACCACACATAAAATCATCACTTAAAATTGAGATGAGTCATTGATTTAGGACCTTATATTTTCAAATTGGCCCATCGAGTGTTAACTAATATTGTACCTACTCTATCTGATAATTTTCCATAGAAGATACTACGTTACACCTACGGTTTGGAATGGAATGATGAAACATTTCCAAGAAACTGTTCCAAACGAGTTACTTTATTATGACGATAAATCGCAGAATTGTGGAAAAAATTATACCTACCAATACTGTGATATACACAAGCCATATTTGATATACAGGTCTGGAAATTCAATGCGTCGGAATGCTGAATTTGAGAGAGTACTGAGTAGCCATATTGTTAGTTCATTGAACCATCCATCTCGTCAAAAACATACTTAGCACGTAAATCTGTCAAGTATACCACTATTCAACTGGACGGCAAAATACTCTCTCTAATGTATTGGATTTGAATATCGTATGTTTCCGATGTGAATTTTCGAACCTGTATGAGAGGTTCATAAGCTTCTCTTGAAACTAACATTTTTTGAGATACTCAACAATGAATGTAACAACCCTGTATGATCACGCAACGAGCTTTACATATGAAACATTTGCTGGAGCCATTTCAAATGAATCATATGAAATACCCCTTCACCATTCGAAAACTAGGCTTATTGCCCTTGTGGATAATTTTATGCTTCGAGTATAACCTACCAAACTGCTTAGATGCGTTTAACAATTCCACCAAAATTTTTTGGCTGAGGTTCGAGGAAACCCCTAAAATAATTTCCATTAAAAATAAAAAGCAAAAAGCACTGAATCGAACATCAATCTGGAGTTCCACAGGGTTCGAATTTGGGACCACTGTTGTTTCTTTTATTTATAAACGACATCTCAGATATTATTTTTTCCGAGAAACTCCTGTTTGCTGATGATCTCAAATTATACAGAAGAATAAAGAACTTTCTTGACTGCCTTCTACTGCAGAGTGATCTCAATAGATTACATAAATGGTGTGTTGATAATGAACTTTTTTTGAATATTGATAAGTGCAAAACCATGTCATTTGCAAGGAAGGCGTCACTAATAGTCTTTGATTATAAAGTAGATAACCAACTTTTAACTAGGGTTAGTGAATTCAAGGACTTGGGGGTTACTTTCGATCAAAAATTGACCTTCTCTGTGCATATAGAAAGCATAACAGCTAGCGCCATGAAAACTTTAGGTTTTATTATTCGTAATTGTAGAGAGTTTTCATCCTTAGAGGCAATTTCTTCTGTTTATTGCTCATTGGTTAGAAGTAAGTTGAATTATTGTAGTTCAGTGTGGAATCCTTGTCAGGCAAAGTACATAGCTTGTATTGAGAGAGTGCAGAGGAAATTTCTTAAATTCACCTTTCTGAGAAAGCATGGCTTTTATCCAGCCTGAAATTATAATTATAATTCTCTTTTGGATGAGTTTAGATTCAGTTCACTCAGAAAGGTACGCGAGATTAATGATTTGGTATACATATATAAATTACTCAATAACCGGATTGATTCATCGCTTCTACTTTCCTCAGTTTTGCGTCAAGATCGCCTGTAACTTTTCATCTTAATGTACCAAACACTCAGCACCATTTTTTTTGTCCGCTTACTACAATGTGTAGGAGTTATAATAGCCTCAGTGATGTTGATATTTTTTTGTCTTTGCCAATGTTTATTCGCTCAGTGTCGAGTGTTCTGCAGAATTAGTTTTTGTTTGTATTTAAGATTATGTTATTTTGGTTTGTAATTAATGTGCGTATTAAGTTTGGGATAACAAAATTTTTGTATACACCTGTAATTGGACTTCGGTCTGTTGGATGTATTATTTCTAAATAAATAAATAAATAAATAAATACTTCTAAACTATCAATAGTATATATTATATTTCGATTATGTTCACCTACGGCTGATGGCAGAATAAACGTATATAATATTCAATCAAATCTTGCCTCGAATTACTCATTCATGTTTTATGTACTTAATGGTTAAAGGGGCACTTTCAGTTCCATACTGTAAGTGATTACAAGGTTTTACGCAATGTAACCTAACCACATCATTGCGCTTTCAATCTCATACGTGTTGAGCTTTGTACAAATCCCCTTGGGATGTTTAGAAACAAGTTGGGGGAGAATTCATTGGTCCAACATGATAAACTTCTCTTTGTTATAGTATTCACTATGTGTAAATAGAATTCAATGAATCGAAATGAATAGCGATATAAAAGTATCACCCACGAACTTGCTTTCGACTTTACTACGGTTATAAAAAACTCAGTAGTTAAAACTTCTCAGTTCTCTGATCTGATTTATAAAATTACAGTCATTTGATCAAAAGAAAAATAAAAAATAACTTATTTCGGAAACATATCCTACCTTCTGAAAGGTTTTCCAATGAGAGGTGTTATTTTGATATTCAAAGAAAAATGACATTTTTCAATATTAATCATCGGATGTTTATTTCATCATAAAGAAGAAGCTATGCCATTAATAGTGGGAAATAACATCAGGGTCACTACCACGCCTATAGAACCATACCTTTTTAATGAAATTTTCCATAATCAAATCGCCAAGTGGCTGCCCTATGCCCTCGATAGACTCACGAATTTCATCTTTGAGGCCTCAATCAACGCTGGGCTATTGGCGTGAACCTTTTCTTTCACGTGGCCCCAAAGGAAGAAGTCGCAAGGTGACCTCTTCGAGAGATAACACGGTCCGGAAGCTTTTCCCATAAAGGATCAATGGTTTCCTTGCTTGTGTGGCACGTAGCGACGTCTTGTTGAAAGTTAACGTTGTCCAGATCAATACTATCCAATTTCGGTCATAAAAAATCATTAATCATCTCTCGATAGAGCAACCCATTCACCGTAACTGTTGCTCCAGCCTCATTTTTGAAATGGTAAGGAACATTAACCGCACCAAACAGTCACACGTTGAGGATAGAGTGGCTTTTCAACGACAACTCTAGGGTTTTCCGAGCCCCAGATGTGACAATTTTGCTTGTTGACAAAGCCACCGAGATGGAAATGGGCCTCATTCCTCAAGATGATTTTTCGATGGAATTCCGGATCATTTTAAAGCATTTTTTCAACGACGCAATCAGACGCTGTTGATGATCGGCCGGCTTGAGTTCTTGTGTTAACTGAACTTTATAAGCCTTAAGACCCAAATCTTTATGCAAAATACCTGCCTAATTCCAAAGAACGACGAGGAATAGACAAACCTGGATTTTCTTCAACACTTTCGGCCAGCAGCAGCAATATTCTCGGCTGTTCTTGAGCGACATGCACGGGTTTTATACTTCATATCTTCAACTTGTCCCAACAGCTCGAATTTTTCCACCAATTTCTTCATGCCAAATTTTCACCATTTGTATAGTGAATTTTAATAATTTCAATGCGTTTTTGAAGCGTTTTTCGTTCCATTTTTATGAATGGCGTAGTTTCTACCTGTCAAATGTCAGAAAATGACAGCTTCAAACGTGACATCTACCGAAATAGCGGGCTATTAAAAATAACACCTCTTATTGGAAAACCCAATAGTTGTCAGAAAATTCTAAGTTAAATTGTAATTCATTCTCAATTACAATCAAGCGCGTAAAACCTTCTGACTTCGCATCAGTGCTGTTCTAATTTTTTTATGCATCGCTTGAGAATAACGGAAATGATGTTATTTACCATTGGTAAATATATCATACGGATTTTTAACAATTTATAACTGAATATATCATCATAATAGTTGTTCTATATTTAAAATTGGTCTTGCATGAAAACTGAATAAATTATTTATATTTTATTGAAAAATTGTTTCATTTCTCTGTATTAACTCATTTAAACATAACAAAGAACAAACCTGTAACCGAAGCAACAATTAAAAAATCTGTTCTTCATTAAACATATGTTTTTAATTCACAGTTCATTGCTGAAAGCCAATATGCTTGCTCGCCTTACAATGACCTGGACATCGAAAATTTATAGCTATGAAAACTTTATGTAAAGCCGATATATTCACAGCTAGGATTTTCATCGTCACCTGTGAATGTGATCCAGATAACATTGTTCGGCTTGTTTTAATAACCCTTTTAGTGTCATTGGGAAATTTATGTAGTACTATAAAAAGATTTGAAATAGACCATGGTGATAAAATACATCATTATAATGCCAGTTGATTGGTTTAAGATATCTTTGAAGAAAATTTAAATGATGTGGTTTCATGTGTCTAAATGAAAATAAATTTCTAGATTATAGTCATTTAAAATAAGCATCAATATTCTTATACTTGTTCTTGAAGGAACGAGTGTTAGAATGAAACTTTTACTTAAGAATTGCTTTCCACGTTATTTTCTAGGAATTAAGATTCCGAAAGGTGTTTTCCAGAATATTTCTGTATATCAAATAACACAGATAAATAGGGATAATTCCAAGTAATTCAGTCGAATTGGGCTTTTAGCAGGAAAGTTTTGATTTTTTCATTTTTATGTTTTTTATGGTGCCGAATCCGAATTTGGGGTTTGCTAACAAAATTTCGCTACGGAACATAGAAAAAAATACAAAAAAGAATAAAAATCTCATTCTTGGTCAGTTTTTGCTTATTACTACTCGGAAACTATCAACGTTTGGTGAAAACCTTTCCATACAAAATGAAAGTAGGTACATAAAATTTCCTACAAATTGTACTACCACAGCTTTTTCTGCGACAACCTGTTCTGGCTCAAATTATAGTTCAAAATGAGGTGTTTTCTATGACTCATTAAATGAAAAAAAATTAAATTCTATTGTTCCGATGATGCAATCCTCTTGAAGTTTTGCACGAACATTCAGTATATCAGTCTCGATTCATAAAAAATGACTCGAATCGGATATCTTGTTATGGAAATAAGTACCTATAAGGATTCTTTTTTTCAATATTCCAATGGAATTTTCTATGGTTTTGTTCACACTATGGTCACACAATTTTGCATAAGGGGTCGTTTATACTGGCCCGTAACTTTATATATATACTCGAACTTTAACTTATTCCCCCTTACCTAGAAGTTTTTCATTCATAATTTAAGGGCATAAGTTACGGGCCAGTATAAACGACCCCTAAGGCTCATTATGAGCATCTTGCATTTGGTCGCTACATTTCATTTCGATTGGTTTTGTTTTGTCTGAGATATTGAAGAACAAAGTTTTAAATAGCCATGTTTTATGAAACATAAACTAAGAATTAATTTTTTTAAATTTTTCGAGTCAACTTTAATTTGAGCCAGAGTAGTTTGTCACAGAACAAGCTGTGGTAGTACAATTGGTAGGAAATTGTATGTACTTTCATTTTGTATGAAAAGGTTTTTCACGAAAAGTTGATAGTTTCCGAGTAATAAGAAAAACTGAACAAGAATGAAATTCTACTTCTTTTTTTGTATTTTTTTCTATGTTCCGTCACGAAATTTTGTTAGCAAACCTCAGTTTTGGGTTCAGCAACCCAAAAAACATAAAAATGGAAAATATGAAAACTACCCCAGCCTGCTAGGGGTTCAAATATACTATACTAAAGCACCAACATAAAATATTGAAATTTGTGTGAAAAAGTACGTACGATATTGCGTAACAAAGTATGTCAAAATAAGCAGATTTGCCACAAAATTGGAAAAATTACTTCTCAATATACCTAGTGCCTGTTCTTAAGGAATCATTTTTCCTCATAAAATGCATAATCGTTGCCATTGAAAGTTGAAATTGTGAAGAAATTCAAAAAAATTAAATCGGGAACTCATTGCGTAAGAGTGAGTTCATCGCATATAATAAATGAACCTTGTCTTAGTTGAGCATCATTCTAGAAATTTTTAGGACATCGAGATATTATTCATCTTATCGGATTTTTGTAAAGCCTTGAAAGTAGTAGTTAATTGATTATCTGAAGATTAGCACCACAGTCCAGGAATGTGTATTTTCCTTCGAGTTAATCATAATATGTTCCAAAAATCTTTTGAAATTCGACAGATACGTATCAATCAGCGCATGGCGAATAATTTTTTCCACAAGATAATGGTGCTTTGAAATTCTCAACGTTATTATTCGGGTTACAATGGAAACGTACTAAGGTTGCATTGTCGAACTTGACACCAATAAATTTTATTGCTTGTAATCTTGAAGGAAATATTATGAGAATTTTCCATTACTGGAATTCTCCCATAGGTGGTTTAGGCAGTGAATACTGCTTGATTGAAATTTTTGTCAGAAAAATCGAGAAAATCATATTAAACAGCTGTAAGAAAATATAATTTCCTTACTAGTACACTTCCTTAACGTAGAGAATTCTTGATTTTGTCCTTGAGAAATTTTGTCTGCAGTGCCGAAATGTCCTAGTGATTTGAGGAAACATTTTTCATGTCAAAAAAGCCAAATCTTATGTCAAAAAAAATAATCTGGTACAATTTTACCTTGATTTCGCTCTGAAAATTATAAATCATTTCAACTCAAGGCCGACCATTAACACAACAACTTACGAATTTTGCAAAAGTGTTATTGGACAGCTGAATTCAAAATTTCGAATCAATCGTATTACTTCCGAAATTGTTGGAGAAATAAAATTTCAAATATTGAAAATTAGATCCAACTCGTAAAGGAGCTAATCCTCGATATTTCTGCCTTAAATACTCGTATATTCTTAAAAATGTTCAAGTTTTCATATAATTTCGTCACGAAGTAGGAGTTTCCAGATTTTCAAATCAAGATATTCTCAACCGAGCTATTCCGACCCTGAAAATTTCATGTCTCTAGTTCCTTTCTTTCGAAAGTTAGAATGTTTATGAAAGATCAAATTATTTTCCTCTAAAAAACATTCATCCATGAAATAAGAACAAAAAAATTGGTGTGCAGCCTCTTATCGACATTTGAGTTGAATGACAGCGAAGAGTAAAATAACTGTATTCTTCCCGTATCATTTGAAACATTTTCCAGACAGTAAATCTTGACACCTACCTACTAGCACTTATATTTTATTGCCAGAAACAAAAAGAATTCCATTTCCGCACATTCTCGCTCTATCTTGGTCACCATAAATTGCTGTCATATTAGGTAGTATGTATTTCCTTTTTGGATATGGAAATATAATAACTTACAGGCATATTTTATTCATGATTTGGGAGCTTTGTGTGATAAGGAGAAATATTTCA
Source organism: Propylea japonica (assembly GCA_013421045.1). Taxonomy (NCBI): domain Eukaryota; kingdom Metazoa; phylum Arthropoda; class Insecta; order Coleoptera; family Coccinellidae; genus Propylea; species Propylea japonica. Next base: position 13,926,082 of record CM024241.1, on the reverse strand, counting down.
GAGCTCAATTTTGATCGTTAATTTAGGAATGCATCGCGATAAAATTAAGCCATTAATTTTTGAGTATGAGATATGTTAGGTTAAAATGTTTAGTGGCAGGGGAATAATTATTGTCAGGGACGTATTCGGGGAGAAATTGAAGAGGGGTATTTATGTTTAAATTTTTTCACACTTTCCATCCATTTCATTTTTATATTTATTACCTATACACTTCTAGGTATCTTCTTCTATAGAAAAAGAAATTGATAAAACTGATTTGGTTGACAAATGACACACACGTGTTACGATATTGTCATAGCGAGTTTGAATCAATCAAAATATCACTTATGTGTAGTTGTGTACATTTTTGGTCCATTTTCAGTTCCATTTCTCGTAACACTAATAATTTTACGAAAATTATACATTTGTTTTTCAATCAATCCATTTCTTTCGATATGCACTTTCACGCATTCGATGCAAATTATAGATCAAGAGCAAGTACAATAGTACAAACAAGAGGATTCAACACTTGATTCTATCAACATTTCATATGGCTAGCCCAAAATTTCTGCGATATGATAAGTCGAAGCCTATAAGCTTTACGAATATCGTCATTCAACATCTTAGTATGAAATTTCCACCGTATCGGAAGTCCATTTTCGAGAATATTCAAGATGTAAAATTTGAAATCTCTTTCAAGCTTTCGGCAGTACTAGACCGATTGGTCCAATTTGGCCAATATATTCCGACCACACTGAGCCTGAAATATTATACCTATGCGTTCGTTTGGAGACTTTTATTCACGGGATTCTCAAGAAATTTTGTCTTCATGACTTGTTCTGGAAAACCAAAATATATAATTTATACTCCATCGAATATTCAGTTCCGAAAATATTCAAAAAAATATTTCAAATCATTATCATTCCAGAAGTATTCGGGTGATTTGACCCTTTGATGAAATTCGTGATCGCAAATTGCTCGTCTCGATACAAAAATTCAGCTATGAAAAACTGACTTTCAAAATTAGTATATTATATTATAAGGATTAAAAGTGCATCTTTTTTTTACGAGCAATATTTGCAGTTGCGAGGGGCAGCCGAGCGAATGCAAAATTGCGAGTTAAAATAGGCACTTTTAATCCGAATAATATATACTATTTTTTCTCCAACCAAGTCAAAATTACAATAAAATTGGTTTTAGTGAAAAATCGTTCATAATTTGGTTATGAATTTGAACACAGAATCATGACAGTGATTGTCAAGTAGACTTCAAATGCATATACAAGGATTAAAAGTAGCGTTTTTAATCCTAGGATTAAAAGTGTTGCTAAGTAACGAGTGAATTTTTGTACGGTAAGAAAATCTATGACTTTTGCACCTGGAAAGAGTACAAAAATGTCAACATTTTTTGATGGTTGGAGAAAATAGTATATTATATTATAAGGATTAAAAGTGCATCTTTTTTTTACGAGCAATATTTGCAGTTGCGAGGCGCAGCCGAGCGAATGCAAAATTGCGAGTTAAAATAGGCACTTTTAATCCGAATAATATATACTATTTTTTCTCCAACCAAGTCAAAATTACAATAAAATTGGTTTTAGTGAAAAATCGTTCATAATTTGGTTATGAATTTGAACACAGAATCATGACAGTGATTGTCAAGTAGACTTCAAATGCATATACAAGGATTAAAAGTAGCGTTTTTAATCCTAGGATTAAAAGTGTTGCTATGTTACTAGTGAATTTTTGTACGGTAAGAAAATCGATGACTTTTGCACCTGAAAAGAGTACAAAAATGTCAACATTTTTTGATGGTTGGGGAAAAAAATATTTATATGGAATGTTTCATCCTACACAAGTTGGGAAAATTTCGATGTTTCACCAGAAAAACCATAGGATATAGATAAAATTTGATACTCCATTCCCCTTTTTTTGAATAGAGTAGTAGTCATTTTTATTTTCGAATTATAAGCAAAAATTATAAAAGAGGGACTTTCGAAAAAATGAATATCCCAGCTGATACCTATGATAGATCTCTGTAATTAAACACAATACAGGCTTCGATTGAAATATAATCTGGGAGGATTCTGCATTTCTAGAAAATTTTTCAGGTTTTCACTCCCCGCCTCTGAAAAGAAATAATTAAAAATGTCTGTTGTTTCAGTTCACAATATGATCTCCGCTATTTGAACAACATAAAAAAAAGAAACATTACAAGATCACAAATCGCTGATCATGTATGTTCAAATAGCGGAGATCATGACGGAACCTGATATTTAAAAATATTTAAGGGTCCACATGTATTTTGGTAGATGAAGTAGATAATTTGGCTAATTATTCTATTGGAATAGATCGCATTTGGATTGATTTATTGAAGAAGGAAATGACATCAGGAAATTTCAAAATTAAATAAATCAACATCTCCATGTGTTGACAACTTTCAATGTCAATTAGGTAGACAGCAAACGAAAAAATACACAAATCCGAAGATTTAACAAGTTTGTCTGAAGAAGGTGTCTGATATAGACACCAAAACGTTACATTATCCTTTTCATTTATTTTCTTTTTTTAGGTTCACTGTTTGGCAACAATTTTTCAAAACCAATTTGCTCCTGACAAATAAGTGCGAAGGTTTTTGCAGGAGCATTTCAACTTAATTGAAAAAATATTTAATTATTTTTGTTTCGGAGACTGGAAGTGAAAACTATAAAAGTTTTCTAGAAACAATACAGGCACTTTTTTGAGTAGAATTGAAAGGCGTGCTTTTCTGATCAGCATGGTTTCTAATTACGAAGATATGACCCAAAGTTATGTTTTTTTCGAATGGAAACACCAGATTTCTGTTCCTTTTATTGAATGCTTAATTTTCACAGTGGTCGAAGTTTGCCCACTCTGTAAACGAAAATCATACACCTAATAAAATAGCATCGTCTATCCACACGACAATTAAACCCACAACTCTGCCATCTTCTATTTCAGTCTCGCATCAGACCGTATTTACGACCAATTCCTCAGGCATATGAGAGCGAGAAGCATAATTTTAAATAGACATGCCCAGAAACAGAAAACCATCATCGAGGTTGATATATTTAAGCAGATCTTCAATATCAAACAAACCTCACATTCGAGACGTCAACCGGTACAAGCATAGAATATTTCGAATGAGTTATGCACTCATGCGCCAAATTGTAATCAGATGAGGTACAAGGAAATGGCCTGGTAGGACATGGCAAAATTGACGTATGGAATCAGGGAGGCAAATAGATGTTCTTGAATTTATTGGATGGATTATGGAGGCTAGTGAAGATAAGGAAGAATTTAAGTAGCGTTTAGATTTTGCGCCCATGTTCATCAACCAATTTATTACATACTGAACCAGAAGAGTACATATTTATAGTGATGAGCTTTTGAGCGCTCGTTCTTTGGTGGAGCAATAGAAGACTATTACCTCAAATTTTATATGGGATTTGAGATTGATACCAAAAATATAAATGCAGAATCTCGTAACAATCGAACTATTCTGAAAATTATTCAGAAAATGAAATATGTGAAAATTATAAATTAAAAAAAAATAAATTAAGTATACTAGTTTTCATTCTCAAAATAAATTTAACTCGAATCGGATATTCTATTATGGAAATATTTTTGATTCGTCTGTCAATATTCCAACTGAATTTTCTATGGTTCTGTTAACATTCAGGCCACAAAATTTTGCATGAATATTCAGTACATCAATCTATATTCACAGAAAAAATTTCAATCCAATCGAATATCCTGTTATGAAATAAAATTCTTGTTTTCAATTTTCCAATTGAATTTTCTAGTTCCGTTAATACTATGGCCACGAAATTTTTGATGAACATTCAGTATATCGATCCTCATTAAAAAAAAATCACTCGAATCAGATATCTTTTTATGGAAATATGAATTTTTTTTTCAATATTCCAATTGAATTGTCTATGGATCTGTTCACACTATGGCCCCAAAAATTTGCATGAGGCTTGTTATGAGCATCTTGCATTTGTCTGTAACATTTCATTTCGATTGACTTCGTTTTTTCTGAGACTTTGAGGAACAAAAATTTTGAATGACCATATTTTATGGAACACCCTGTACGATTTGACTGGTTAATCAACTCAACCAAGCCATTTTGGACCCGAACTCATCCTGAAAATTTCAAGTCTCTAGAACAATCCCTTCGAAAGTTATTGGGCTAACGGCCGGTCGGACGGCCCCACGGACAAAATTGAATTCTACCACGAATTCGTCATCAGGTAGTCAATCCCTATCGTTTGAGACCGTTTTCGGTCCAAAATTCGAAAATTACAGACATTTCAGCACTCGTTTAAGAAGAACAAGAGCTCAAAAACTTAAGAACCAGGCCGCGTATTCTCTACAAGTGATCTTTCAAAGCGAATACTTCATTGCGCGGTGTGCATTTTTACAGGTAAAAGATGGACTCGACATCGAAAGATCACTTGTCCAGAATACGGGCCCAGCAGTCCTCTAGTATGAAATTCAAACACTAGCCGGGCCATTTATTCCTTGAGAAAATGCGAAATTATTCAATGCGTTTCTAAGTTGTCAAGATTTTGAGAAAAGTCTTTGCGAGCATTCGAAAGCTTTTCGGAGCTTCTTCAGAGGAACCTTTTTATATATTCATCAATTAATTCAATTTGCAACTTTCAAAGCAGACAAGTTACATTTTTTAGCTAATATGCTTAAAGATTATTTTTTTTATCGACACACCATATGTAAGGCAATAATCATGGGTAAAATGCCAAACCGTTTTTGGTATTAGATTTTGAATAGTTCTTCTCAATTTTCTATTCAAAGGATCTTTAACCAATCTTTAAAATATTATGGGCCAACTCAATGTGAAATTTCAACCAACCGGATTTCAAGTTCTGGGAATATTCGATAAATAAAGTTTCAAATTCGTATTAAAATTTATTTGGACATTAAGATGAACTTATTTGAGATATTCCGGCCATTGAAGGTGAAATCTCTCTATCATTCCCCCACAAAGTCATATCGTAATAGAGCACCTGAATATGAATGTTGGACCCGAGAAGATTTCTAGTTTTGAAGATATTTGACTATTAGATTAGATCCATCAACCTCTAGGATTTGAATAGACATATACATACCTATCCATTTTCAGTATTCAGCTTGAAACATCTTGTTAATTCCCCGAAATATTTCCAATTGTTCCATTGTATTTTCAGGAGTTCTTGATCATTCATCCTTCATAATTATAAAATAAGAATTCCAGAAAATTTGTTGGTGACCTCGAATTCAATCCTGCACCACCCGATTTCGTCCTGGATTCCTAACTATACGACTTGTGCGATTTGCGAAAGAGTAGTTGGCATTAAACATGATTATATTATGGCGATTCCTATGCAATAGTCATAAACTTTTCACTCATAAAGCACAGAATGGTTGGCTGAACTGACTGTGGAACACACACATTGTTCATATTATGACCAATAAATATTCCCCGATATCGCTTCTTCAAATCCTCCTGATGATGTGCCCGTCTCCAAGGCAATTTAACACCTGTCATAAGAAGCGAGTTCAACAACAAATCTATCCTGAAACTACAATATGTACTTAGGAGTCGTTAAATGCTCATTTTACTGTTCGTTGAATGTTCCAATTTTTCCCAGGTGAGTTGTCGATAACGGGCCCCTTGCTCCTTCGAAATTCGTTATTGCTCGTGAAGTAACGAAAACAACTTCATTGTGTTACTTTGTTGTGACTGGTACCTGATTAGTAGCGAATGGTTGAGTGTGTGTCGTGAAAAAGTCAGCTGGCTTGTGGGAACTCTTGTAAGTAGTCCTGGACAGTTCTTGGTTTTGATAAGAAGATAGGCGATCGAAGTATGTATAGAATTAAGCATCTTTTAAGGAGTGTTTTGATCGAAATTCACTCGTACTGGTCAAACATACCGAAGCAGTGTAGGTTACTTTTGATTTGTTTTTACCATGAAACTACATCTAAGTCATAAAAAGCGAGTTCGACGAAAACGAATATATGCTGAAACGACAATATGTACTTAGGAGTCGTTAAATGCTCATTTTACTGTTCGTTGAATGTTCCAATTTTTCCCAGGTGGGTAGTCGATAACGGGCCCCTTGCTCCTTCGAATTTCGTTACTGCTCGTGAAGTTACGAAAACAATTTCATTGTGTTAATTTGTTGTGACTGGTTCCTGATAAGTAGCGAATGGTTGAGTGGGTGTCGTGAAAAAGTCAGCTGGCTTGTGGGAACTCTTGTAAGTAGTCCTGAACGGTTCTTGGTTTTGATAAGAAGATAGGCGATCGAAGTATGTATAGAATTAAGCATCTTTTTAGGAGTGTTTTGATCGAAATTCACTCGTACTGGTCAAACATACCGAAGCAGTGTAGGTTACTTTTGATTTGTTTTTACCATGAAACTACATCTCAGTCATAAAAAGCGAGTTCGACGAAAACGAATCTATGCTGAAACGACAATATGTACTTAGGAGTCGTTAAATGCTCATTTTACTGTTCGTTGAATGTTCCAATTTTTCCCAGGTGAGTAGTCGATAACGGGCCTCGTGAAGTTACGAAAACAACTTCATTGTGTTACCCAGCTAGCAATTTAATGTCTTATAAATGTTCTGTAAACGTTTTCGGTACTTTTTCTTACGACAAATGAAAGACCTGTAAACATTTTCATTCCGTCTATACAACACCTTCTCAACCAAAATGGGCACAAATTATACGACAATATGGTTATTTTGGCATAGTCTGATAAATGTTTAGCGAACTCTTATACGATATTCAATAGAACTATTAAAGAACTTAATATCATGTCCATATAATTGTTCGATTAATGAACTTACGTTCCACATACGACAAATGTACAACTTCTATACAACCACTCATTTCTTATTATTTTTCGGTCAGGTATAAGACTGTTTTGGAATACTTGTCACATTTATAAAACCAAACGATTGTATAAATGTTTTCTGTAGACTAATCAACGGTGTACTTCCACATGGACATAATGTTTCCATTTTTATTGATGAAACTTAGTTATAACGGATAGGTACATTGATGATTTCTGTAAATGCAATGCATCGAAGCTCTGGATTAATTCCACATGACAGATAAATTTTACTGTGAAATAGATAGCATTTATGGAACTAAATTTTTATGGGCTTCAGAATTAATCAATATTAAAGGAAAATCCGGGTTACAAAAAAAAATATTTTTTTGTTGATTTTTGTTTTAGTTGCTTGAAATGTGATCTACTATTCAATCTTTCATAGGTGTTATCACACAACAATTTTTAGTTTACAAATTATACCTTGAATAATGATTTTTTCATATTTTAATTTATTTGCACAAAATGGCGGTCAATAAAACGTCACCTTCTTGTTATTAAGATGGCGTCTTTTTAGTATGTTCAGATGGAACATTTATAGAACTCATTAGTTCTCTCAAGTACTCCAATCGAATACTTATGAGACCTTTGACAACCATTGGCGCCAAAAACCACGGGTCCGTATTCGAAGAGATGAGTACCTATATGAATGTAATTATCAATAAAGTGAGGGTTGGAAAACATATTAAAATTAGCATGCTACATCTCTGCAAAAACGGATATCTTTGTTTTTAAATAGTACAGAGTTATCTTCATTCCGCATTTATAAAACCAATCATGTCGCATTAAAACCGCTTTATATTCTTTTTGCGACAATTAGGTCGCGAAAAGAACTATTATACGACGAATCAGGGTTGAGGGGACGAATGTAGCACATGTAGCTCAACTTTTAGAACTAGAGCTATTTTTTACAGCACGAATTATTTTATCATAATTCTCAAAAACTTTTCGTCAAAAAGCTCCACTATTTTTAACCTTTTTTCCATGAGCTTATAACAGACATGTGTATTATACCAATACCTATAGATATGTTGAATAGGACTTTTCTGTATTATTTTTATTTCGTAAGTGTCCTTTAGTAGACCTATTATGTAGGCCTTTTGCAATGGTTATACAATTATATTTTATATTCAGAATATGTTGTATAAAGAATTCCGAAAAAACACATATAGGACATTTCTATTGGAGACTTATAAATGTCACATAATACACTATTACGACAATTAATCGACAACTAGATACCATGGACAAAAATGTCGTATAAAATTGGTCCTGTAAACTTTTACACAACATTTTGAGAAAAAGATGTATAAGTGTCCTGTAATTTTGTTGTGAGAATATTTACACGACATCTTAAACAACTATTTAGTTCAACAGAACTAAACGGTCCCTATTAGAATATTTACATGACAGAAAAGTATTCTTGCGACATTATTACAACAATTACAAGGCCAAATTGTCTTATAACAAAAAAATTATAGCACACTTTTGCTAGTTGGGTACTTTGTTGTGACTGGTTCCTGATTAGTAGCGAATGGTTGAGTGGGTGTCGTGAAAAAGTCAGCTGGCTTGTGGGAACTCTTTAAGTAGTCCTGGACAGTTCTTGGTTTTGATAAGAAGATAGGCGATCGAAGTATGTATAGAATTAAGCATCTTTTAAGGAGTGTTTTGATCGAAATTCACTCGTACTGGTCAAACATACCGAAGCAGTGTAGGTTACTTTTGATTTGTTTTTACCATGAAAGTACATCTAAGTCATAAAAAGCGAGTTCGACGAAAACGAATATATGCTGAAACGACAATATGTACTTAGGAGTCGTTAAATGCTCATTTTACTGTTCGTTGAATGTTCCAATTTTTCCCAGGTGGGTAGTCGATAACGGGCCCTTTGCTCCTTCGAATTTCGTTATTTCTCGTGAAGTTACGAAAACAACTTCATTGTGTTACTTTGTTGTGACTGGTTCCTGATTAGTAGCGAATGGTTGAGTAGGTGTCGTGGAAAAGTCAGCTGGTTTGTGGGAACTCTTGTAAGTAGTCCTGAACGGTTCTTGGTTTTGATAAGAAGATAGGCTATTGAAGTATATAATGGGTCGATTACTTTACCAGCTGCTACCTACTACCTACTGAGCGAATTTAGTAGCTGATTGGAAATTCGCTCAGTGTGATCGTGTTCACAAGCCAACTATCTGATTGTAAAAAGGCTGCGACTGAAGTTGAAAGCTGGGCTACTTTACACGCTAAATCGCTGGCTTGTAATCACAATTGCTACTAAACAATTTGTGAGTTCTCATCTACTCGGTGGTTCCTGGTTCTTGAATTTGAAAACGTATTTGACATTCATCTTAGATCCTTGATAACGATACAATCATAAACTTCACGTGGATCGCTAGATTGTTGGCTACTCAGCGAGTAGAAAGTTTTGTGTGTAATCATCACAATTTCACAAGTTCGTTGCATTTTTTCCAGGTAAGTAGTCGATAACGGGCCCTTTGCTCCTTCAAATTTCGTTATTGCTCGTGAAGTTACGAAAACAACTTCACTGTGTTACTTTGTTGAGACTGGTTCCTGATTAGTAGCGAACGGTTGAGTGGGCGGAGGGAAAGTCAGCTGGCTTGTAGGAACTCTTTTAGGTTGACGCTCACTTGGACGAGATGAGACGAGACGAAGAGTAGTTTTCCGCCGGAACGGTTTGCACTGAATGAAATGGGTAGACGCTCACTTAGGAGGCGCAAAGCGAAGAGCCGAATCGTTAGACGCGAGGCATATTAGACGCGCACATGGACGAAGCGAAGCTCTCGGAAGGAACGCGTCGTTTTCCGCAAGGGTGTTTAGCATTGAAACAAATGGGTAGGCGCTCACCTAGAAGGCGCGAAGTGAAGAGCAGCGAGGAGGCGAGTCTTTCGACTCGTGGACTTGTTCATGCAGGTGGCGGCATGCAACAAGGGTAATGAAAAATTATTGCGGCCTAGAGTAAGGGGGAATTTTTTCCGATGCCTGCTCGGCGCATAGCTTTAGCCCAGTCAAATAAGCATTTCACCTCGGAATGAAAGATAATAAGCTGAAAATTGGTATGAACCTTTGTTTTGTCATTCTTAATGTTGTCTCAAAAGTCACAAATGCTATCGTGCCGGCGAATATCTGGCTTCCTATTGCTTAAATGAGATTTGCAGTTATTATGAAAGTTGTAGACTATAAAATTGTCTACAACTTTTGTTTGAACTTTTTTTTCATACGACCAACCGTTTTTGGGGTAGAGCGCGAAGAGTGCGCAGCGTACAGTCATATGTATATGGCCTAATGCAGGGTCAAGCGTGAGTTACGGTTAGCAGTTCGTTGTATAAAGTCAATTATTCATTTAACAATTATAATTATTAAGCAATGCCCATTATTTATGTTCTATTTGTTAATTATTTACATTTAATTAAAATAAGTAATTAAATTATTTATATATAATTATTATAATTATTATTTTGCTATAGAATATTATTAATTCTGGATTATATATTTCAATTATATTTTATATTAAAAAGTAAGGGAATATATTTCACAAATATCTTTATTTACCATTTGATATGGCATATTGATTTTAATTATAATAAGATTGTGAAAGAAAGCTAATTATCTTCTTCTTCTTCGTCGTCTTCTCCTTGTTGTCGCTCCAAAAAGTTCAGTTCATTGTCATCATCCTCATCATCGGTCATATTCATCTCCAAACCTTCCAGAATTTCAGGCTCATATGTGCTTTCTTCATCGGGATTACTTGGATTTAGTGAAGCGTTGAGGCAAGCTTGTCCATTGCACTGGCCACAAGCTGAAGAACATAGTAGCCCTGACTTTCTGCATCCACAGCGGGAACTACAACCATTTTTGCAATTGCAAAATATAACGTTTAGTAGTTCGGCTGGTGCTGGAGGTAGTAACGTTCTTATGGGCTCCAGGATTTCATTTTCGAGCATCCAGCCCCATTCTTGAGGTTCTATTTCCTTCCCTAACCACGTTTGAATCTGGTAGTAGACACGATTGATATGTTGACGAGCTGCTACACTTGTTGGTGGAAGTGTTGACAATTGTACAGGTTTATTTAGTTTCGTTAATTTGATGAATTGCGTGTAGCGGAAATGGTCAATGTTGTCCTCAGATTTTGGAGCATTACCTATATAATGCCAACAAGATGCGCACTCCATTTTCAAATAATGTTTGTTCCGGGCAGTTTTCTTGTTGAAATACTTCACCAGTTCATCCAAATTGAGAATTTTCTCCAATGCTCTAGTAACAGTTTTTTTTCTTTTTTAAATAGCGCAGAAGCCGTGTCACAGCCACTAAATGCGTGTAAAAATAAAATGTGTTTTTAGTACGAGAATATTGGTTAAAACTTTAAGAAGAGTATATTTGTGTTTTGACATTGCCTTTGCCAACTTTTTGAAGAAAATTTCCTGTTGATGGGATTGAGTACGTCCAATTAAAATAACGAGCAAATCAATATCTTCTCCTATGATGACAGCAGTCTTTTATTTTTTTCATTTAATTACTTATTTTAATTAGATATAAATAATTAACAAATAGAACATAAATAATGGGCATTGCTTAATAATTATAATTGTTAAGTGAATAATTGACTTTATACAACGAACTGCTAACCGTAACTCACGCTTGACCCTGCATTAGGCCATATATGACTGTACGCTGCGCACTCTTCGCGCTCTACCCCAAAAACGGTTGGTCGTATGAAAAAAAAGTTCAAACAAAAGATATAGACAATTTTATAGTCTACAACTTTCATAATAACTGCAAATCTCATTTAAGCAATAGGAAGCCAGATATTCGCAAAAAACCGATTTTTATGACCTTTGACCTTCAATATCTTAAGACGCCGGCACGATAGCATTTGTGACTTTTGAGACAACATTTAGAATGACAAAACAAAGGTTCATACCAATTTTCAGCTTATTATCTTTCATTCCGAGGTTGGCCCCCTTTTTCATCTAATTTGACTGGGCTATTCGTCCAAGTGCGCGGTCCTCGGCGAACTTACGCTTCGTCTCGTCCAAGTAAGCGTCAACTTGTTAAGTAGTCTTCAACGGTGCTAGGTTCTGATAAGAAGATTGGGTATCGAAGTATATAATTAAGTTCATGTATTGAAGGAAGTTTATTCATTCTGGTCATACAGGCTAAATCAGCGTAGATAACTCTCCACTTGTTTCAGCCACAAAACTTCAGCCTTGTGATAAGCGGGTTAATCTTCTATTGTTTGAGTAGACTTCAGAATGAGACGTCTATTACGCCTTAGCTGAGTCAGAATTATGACAGTACTATGACAATTGGCCATTAGAGCAAATCTAAAAAATTCACCTTTTCTTTGGAACATACAGTTTGTTTGCCTAGTGTTTAAGTTTACACAATTATTCCGGAATATTGAAATTAAATGATTGATTTCAACGGTCTAATTCATTGCTACAATGACATTTAAAACACATTCTATCTATGTTTTAATCGAATTTCTCTATTTCGCAATCCGTCAACCTAAAAATAGACCATAACGACGTGAAAAAAGCGCCTAATGACAACCTCAAGAAACCAGCGTGTAACATTTTTCCGCCACAGCAATCTCCACAAACGGGTCGACCTAAGAAATGTCCTGTTTGTCGTGTCCGCAAGTCCCCAAATACGGCAGCCCAGCATGCTTAGAGGCATGATTTATGTCGATTCCTCAAACCTAAACACTGATTAAGGCCGGAATTAGACAGAAAAAGGCGGTTTTTTTAAGTGGACGTGTGTACGCGAAAAGGACACTGGAGTGTGTGAACGGCTGAAGGAGATCACGGGCAAGCAGTCGAAAGCCGACGACGTGTGTGGTCCAGCTCGTCCTGCGAGATCTTCAGCTTCGACGGAGCAGAGATGGACTGGCTGAATTTTTGCGCGCTTGTTTCTGCGTGCCGCAGTGGCCAGTGTTGCCTAAATTTCTTTAGGTTTCTAATTTTAAGAGTTTAACTACTGGGTTTTACTCACAGAGTATAAGATGAGGTCGAAAACAATTATGTCTGTCCGTTCATTCATAAACACTGTAACTGTAGAATAGAAGCGACTAGTCTTGAAATTTCTTGCTCGAAGGTTAGGGTGTAACCTTGAGAAAACACTTTTATTATTTCAATTAATTTTTAGATTCAAATTCCTCCAGCATTGTGTTTGGTATTAAATATTTTTTAGGTATTCCATCTATACTTGTAAACATATATTAAAATTAAATATGTGAATTTGTTTTACAGTACACTGTATATTCAAATGTAAGGACGGTGATGACTTGGAGATGGCAACGCACTCATCAACAAATATGTTTAGAAAAACTTATCGCGAAACGTCTAATCGGAATCCTTTGTCATTTTGAGAGAAATAATTGTTAGATACGCTAAAAGAGGATATATAATTATTATTACGAATTAAAATTCGTAGATTCTCAGAAATATTGTTTCTTGAAGTTGAACCCTTTCTAAAAGGTGAGTTTCACGCCAATTTTTATTTTATTCCTTTTACTGAATTTTCGTGAATCGTTTCACAGGGTTTTTTTTTGTACCTATATCTTGAAAGTTCAAGTAACGATCAACCTACGATTTCGAAAGAGAAATTGCCGTATCAGAAGAAGACTTTCAGTCAACTTCAATCGATTAAAGAATATTGGACTTAACATCTTGTTCAACAGTTGTCACCATCCCCAAGTCAACATCTCCACCAGCACCCCATTGTAATCCTTCTTCAAAGTGAGTACCAATGCTGATCCCGAACATCAGGAAAATAAAAAGGTTTTATACAAGAAGATTTTAATTACAATTAACCACATTACTTCATCATCATTTTTTTTGTAACATTCGTGGGTTTATTAGTTTATCACGAATTGAAGCTGTTTAATTAGATTCAAACTAATTGGCGCCCTCACCTGATATAGTTTAATTGGAGTCAGTATTGAAGCCTTGTAAATTCACAATTTATCGAAAAAAATAATTTATTAATTTGTTATTATTTTTTTATTAAAAAAACCCACGCCCATTTTTGTTCTCCGGCGAACAGCTGCCGTTCGCAGTGTAACAATTGCAGTTTCATTCCTTTTAAATTTTTAACATCAGTGAAAACTTACGTTACAAGGGATCGAGGTAACTGGAGTAAGTATCCGAAAACTCCTACTGGCATATTCTATGACGATATCAGCGCTAAGGTGGTGAGAATCGGAACTGAGCTGAGATAGCAGTAAATGTAAAAAATCTTGTTTTGGACAGATAAGTCATTGGAGTTTCATCTGAATTTTTATGAAAAATCTGGAAATTAATGAGGAGTTGCGAACTTTGTTGGATTATTTTGTGATTTCATCAATATTTCAATAATTTTATAACTAATATTCAAGTGTTTAATTAATATAGAGGTTACAAGTCAATAAGTCTAGTTGAAGATGTTGCCAATCGTAAACTATATTTAAAATTTTTTTCAGTTCATTTTATCGTACATGTATACACGTATATGGAGTGAAGTGCAGCCGTTAGAATTTCTGGAAATTATAGGAGTTTTAACCTCTAATTCTAGAGCCCCAGTGGAAGGAGAAGTTCGAGAAGAAGTTCTGAATGCATGTCATATAATAATGAGTTGGAAAACAAATTGAGGGTCCAGTTTTATAGATATTTGATCTGAACTAACTCTGAACTGATATGCACTTCACTAATGTGAAGGTGGAGTGAGGAGGAAATGTAAAAATATTATTAGAGTTGTTTTAATTAAATTGATCAGGTGTATGATGTTCTAATCTATTCATGACAGAATCATGTCAAAACTCATGGTTCTCTTTCCCTTTCTGCTGTGTGTTTCATTTTCTTTCTAAACTTGAAGAAATATCACAAACAGAATTAAAATGCCTATGGAATCAGCAGAAGGCTGATGTAAAAATATAAGGGTTCGTCGATAGAAAAAATGCCTTGCTTAAAAAATAAATTTGCTGTATCGTCCTGTCCTATGGTATAAATCAAGAAGATATGTAGAAATATTTTATGAACACTTTACCAATCCTGCAATAGAAATGTAAAGGTTTTGTAAAATAATATGTTGTATGTGAACCTTGATATTAAATGATCCCAAAAAGTAAAGAGTCGTAATCTGCTTTAATATCGAAACCTCCGATATGAATTCTGACGTAAGAGGTTAAAGCGACAATATGAATTACTTTCCTATATTTATTGATGTATCTGAGTTGCAAGCCTTTCTTTTACTATTAGTTCCCTTTCAAACTCGTTTTCAAGATTTATTTTCATTTGGTTTTCCTGATAACTATATCGTAATGTTGGCACTTTTTTCGCTCATAAATTGGATTGAGGCACGGAACTGTAGTCAATGCTGATCGAAATTATATTCAAGAGAATAACAAATTCAATTTTCCCTTAAACACTTCTTCTGAACAAAAGTTTATGAACAATTACGAAATTATTACACAGAAATACGTCCATCGCTCTGTTCACTACTATCTTTGCAGAATCTGCTTTCATCGTTCACGGCTACACCAAGATTAGGGATCACCCCGTATACCTACCCTTTTTGCAGACTCTAAAACTACAGATATTTTGTGAAACACATGGCGCTTCAAGAATGAATTGACCAGAAAATCGTTTTTTTCGACAGCCTGCACGAACTACATAACAACCAAACCTCAAACAACTTTCATCACATAATAAACGCTATTGCTCATTATTTATTGATACAATAACGTAACAAGCCTCTATCCCGGGGCATTTAAAACAGATAATTTCAGCCCTGATCTAATCCAGAACAATCATAATATTCAAATAACGTTCCCCTCGGTTATTTATGAACGAATATCGGTCCATTGCGATAAAAATGAATTATTGAATAATCGGAGAATAACATGTACGGCCATTCGACCACAATACCAATGGGTAAACGCCTGTGATTGGTTCGTAATTAGCGCTAAGTCAACAGATATGGAGCTACATAAATCAATTATTACGTTGTGAGTAATAATTGTTCGAACTAACAATAGCGCGCCCGTCCTAGCCCGTTTTCTATCGAGTTTCTACTGAACGGAGTACACAGGATTGGATTTGTGTTGAGAGAAGTCCGGTATTAATTTTTTTTAATCTTTCCCAGAGGAATACGATTTTAATGAATCCTAATGAGATAGCTCATCAGCCTCAATCACGTTCTGGGTTAAAAACATGAAAATCCATTCAAATTTTTTTACAAGAATATTGGTGTCACATTAAAAGAGTTCTTAGTCGAATTGCATACAGTGTCGAATCAGTGCGAGATGGGAAAAACGCTTGGACACGTCGATTTGTATTTTTAGATGCGCTTTTTTGAGAAAAAAAATGATATAGGGTGTGTCATGTGACAGTGGCCGAAACCAACTTTCTTATTTTAAATACAACCCCCTGTATATCATCAGTTTTTTGGCTTCTTCAGAAAATTCTAGACATAATTCATGTACAATGTCCCATACCTATCTTCAACTGTTTCGGAAATATTAAATGTTTTCAGATGATCGACATAAAAAAAAGAAAATAATTTTATTTCACTAACAATTAAAAAAATTAATTGTGTGTACCTAGTGTAGCGGATTTGTAAAATAAAATAATTTTCTTTTTTCAATGTGGATTTTTGTAATACACCTGAAAACACTTAATATTTCCGAAACATATGAAGATAAGTATGGGTAATTGTACATGAATTATGTCTAAAATTTTCTGAAGAAGCCAAAAAACTAATAATATATTGTATTTAAAATAAGAAAGTTGGTATCGGCCACTGTCACATGACACACCTTATATAATTTTTTTTTTAAATGCACATCCAAAATTACAAATCGACATGTTCAAGCGTTTTTCCCAACACGCTCTCGTTTATTCGTTATAGAATTAATTCCATTTGTCTGTTCCACACTGTATATTCGATTCCTATCAAATTACTTGTGTGAAATCTAGTGGTCGTTTCTTGGTCTAAAAGTATGGAATTTCGAAATATTCAAGTTCTGTTATAGTACTACTATAGTAGTATTATAAGTATAGTAATATGTACTATAGTAATTTCAACTCTCTGATAGGAGAGTTCATGAAGAAAAACAAAAAACCGTATCCTATTATTTTAAACTGTTTGCAATAGTTCAATAAGATTCGTAGCTTAAAAATTCGAACATTTTATAGACCAGTGGCCTTCAAAAATAGTAAAAAGTGAAAAAAAATTACAGTAAAACGAAACCTAATGGAAAATGAAGAAAATACAAGGGAAATGAGGGGGAAAATAATTAACGACTAGTCTGAAGTCGGTAAATGGAAGGGGTGGGTTTTAAGGCAAAAAACGATTTCTGGCTAAACTACAAATTTTGTGGACAAATTTGAATGGCAAAGTTGTAAGTAATAACAACTTCTGTATAATCTCACTTTACATAACCTCAACATTCATGACATGTGAGACATCCGGAAAACATAGTTCTTGTTTTTATTTGATAATTTTTATTTCTATTTCAAAAATTTTGCTGAGAACTTGTCGCTGTATATCCCAAACATACTGTTATCTTTTTGATTCGAAATATTTATTTTTCACCTTATATCGATCGACTTAGAATCGAAAAAGCAAGCTAATTTTAAATCGAGAAATCTCACGTCAAAATACATGCGTCGCTAAAAATGGTTCGTGAGATTTCTGTTCTTTAAAATACATTACTGTGACAAAAATGTTCTCAGAAGAAGCAAAGAACTTTGCTGCAGCTGTGATACTGTATGTAACAATTTCAAAGTTGCCTGTAGCAAAAATTGTACAAAATATACAAATACATGCTCAAAATGTTATGGTTCTGATTTTTGTGGACGAAATATAATCGGAGCATAAATTCATTCAATTAAAACCATGTTTTCGGTCAACATCTTTCAAAATGTTGCATTTAGTTTCACAGCTACGGCAAAGTTCCTTACATTTTTCGATAACATTCATGTAATGTATATTTTTGATACTATTAGAAAAAGGAGATCATAATGAAAATAAATCCTACAGAGGGTTTTAGAAAAGCAGGTACAGTAGAACCCCGATTATCCGTGCCAGTCGGGACCGAGCCTTCGCCGGATAATCAAAAACACGGATAATCCAAAGACCTTGTTTTACTTTTTTAATCATTAATTTAGACAAAGTCTTGTGTCAAACAAAGAAAAAAACGTAATACTAGATACATGTAACAGAAAATAACAGTTTTAATATTTATACATAATGTCTAAACGTACATTGAACAATGGCTATATGTCACATTGGAAAATCACTTGAAAAAATCAGTAATTTTTTTTTGTTTTTGGGCTTCGTATATTCAACACTTTTTAATCTCCTTCATTTTTCTAAGCTAAAGCACAATGCTGCGCTTATCAGAATGCCGCACGGAGAATCCGCCGCCCGGATAAGGCGCGCACGGATAATCGAGGTTCTACTGTATTCTGAAGTGACGATTTTTGATTTAGTGTGAAAAACGAATATTTTTAATTCAAAAAATTACAGTATATTTGAACGATACAAAGGTAAGTTTTCACGAAATTTCGCGAAAAAATTTTTTTTTGAGGATAAATGAGTTTTTCACGTGCATTTCAAGGTTATGTAAGAAAGGATAGATACGGAAGATATAGGTCTTTTATTACCTATAAAAAGTTATAGGTGGCCAAGGCCATTTCGATTTTTTCTATAGGAATTGTAGTTTAACAAAATACGCTTTCGTTCATAGGAGCCAGTAGAGAAACAGATTCACGAAAAATATGAAAATTTTCCAATGATATAATTTCAAATAAGAGATTCTGTAATTTACTGTTTCAAATCTACCCGAAACAATCATAAACGAATAGGAGGACGGCTCAGCTTCGTGAGTAAGTAATTGAATTTCTCCCGCCCGTGTGTGTCCCCTTTATCCTCATTAAATAACCACAATTTCAATAAATCAATGGGGTTGGCCCTGATAGGATAACTGGACCCCCATAGCTTTCCCCGTTTTCCACCATAGTTTGACCCACCCTGAACCTCAGTTATGACCCCTAAACACGCGACTGGTAACACCTTTGCGGTCTGATAAGAGTGGGTGGTCGGCATTTCACCTTTCCTAACACCTCCTTCGCTCTTAAATGGGAATTTTTTTTACTCTAACGTTTTCGGCTTGAAATTTGCTATGACTGTGTGGTTTTATGTTGAAGGGTTAAGTAGGCGTGTATGAATGGGATTATGAGTATTATTTTCGGAGAGATTTTTCATCGCTTTTCCGAACACGCAAAGGTGATGTGAAGAAAGTTCGTACAAGTATATTTTGTTGTGAGTTTTCGATCTCGTATTATTTCAGAAAGATATGAAGGGGGCATATTCGAATGAACTCAAATAGAATTCAATCACATAATGTTATCTTACAGATATTGATCGATGAATTTTTTCATGCAATAAGAGGACAGTATACAGAAAATATACATAGATTTATATTACTCTGCTGCCATATACATATTAAAATTTTCATTTCTTTTTTCAGATTTTCATTCATTGAATGGATTTCACTTTTCCTAACATTTTCGGCTTGAAATTTGCTATGCTATTTTATGAAGAAGAGTTTACTAGGCGTGTATGAATGAGTTTATCAGTACTATTCTTTTTCGGTTTTCCAAACATGCAAAGTTGATGTGAATTTTTTTTTTCGTAAAAGCCAATTTCGTGGTAATATTCGTTTAAGTTTTGCTTATGAGAGTTCAGAGATATGAATGAAATTGTGACATTCGTAAATGATATCATATGGGCAGCTAATTTTTTCCAAAAAATTGAAAATACACGTTGCTAAGGACCTAATATTTCATCAAGAAGCATGAGTGCCTGTGGCAACAAAAATCCGAGGATTTTGTTTTGCTTCAAAATGTTAATTTGCATTTTTTTCACAGAAAAATTGTATGCCCGAATGACATTTGACGAGACTATTTCATGAGCTTATTCAGCATGTATTATGTATGGCTATTAATTTGACAACATCTATCAAGTTTTGCTACTGATGGTAAACTAGAAAAAACTGCTAGCAGCTGATGCCATAAGTACCATTTGTAATTCAAAATTGTGTCATTGGCATAAATTAAAACGAGGGAAATAGTCAATAAAAAATGTGATCCCTTGATAATGAGAGATTTTGACAAATCTTTCTATAGGATTTCAGATTTTCATGGACGACGTACTTTTGTTTTTCGTTACCCAAGGGGACAAGTACATAAAAATTTATGTTTCATATGAATGAACCTGTCATTTATTTGAATTTTCAACTTATTCAGATTTTCATTGTTACTGAATGGCCAAAGGACTTCTACTTACTTCTCAAAGAACCTTTGTATGCGTTATAAGCCCAAATCTACCCTGAATAATGCACATATTGCACATAACCTCTTGTAGACCACAATGGAAAACCACAATACATTTTGGCGAAAAACTTGCAAGCTAATGCAGATCTTCATCATCATATAACCTCACTTGGCGATTGCAAGCAGGTTTATTATTAAATATCTTCAAATCTGTAAAAGTATTTTACATTTTGTTTGTTCTCGCTATTCATATCGAAGTGTCGAACTTAGTGGGTAAACCTCCTGATTTAAGAGTAGTTTTTTCGAATATCGAACGAATTTCGGGAAAAACTGTAACACTAGGCACAGAATAGTTATTCAATCAATTATGTCATTAAATATAGCGAATAATGGTTAAGATATTTTAACGCGCGAGCGGAGCGAACGCATTTATAGTTCGAGACTCGTAACCAAGTTTGATTACAAGATTTTTCCGGAGATCTCAATATGAATTGGGTATGAATTCTTGAATGAAATATATTCTCATTTTGCACAAGACTTACATAATTGACACAATAAAATTTATATGTATCTATGTTCCAGTAGAGTTTGACATTTCTGGAAGTGCTTCTGAAAAGTTTGTGAACGGTTGCCATGAGGATTGCACATTAAAGTAGAATAAATTGAGCATTAAAATGGATCATTAATGATCAATTGAGTACACATTAAAATCACCTTTCAGTTTGAGATCGACAAAAATTATATTTATATTAGGTACTCATTATACTTCCTCTCGGTTTATCCATTTCTATTTTTTCCCCCGATGCGATTTTGAGATGACAGATCAGATGAAAGGAAAAAAGTGACCCTGTTTCACTGCACTTATAGGAGAGACATACATTTTTACTAAAGTTTCTTCCTCTGAGGTCTTGTATCATACGCAGAAATGATGGTGCCATTTTAGCTTTTTTCCCTATTAATACTGTGAAATATGAAATGGATTATACAGGCACTTTTTCCAGTAGAATTCATTGAAGTAATAATTTTTTCTTAGTACTTTAATCTTGCTCATCGGGTTTCTGAGGTCCCCTACCTAGACAACGAATTTAGGACACCCTGTACATCCACTTTTCCCAAATTCAGTAAGCGAGCCGCAAAAGCAAACACGGCAATAATTATTCCAATATCTCCTTTTACAAAACGTGGTATTATCTGATTAACATTTGCATTCATTAGTCCCGCCCACCTATCTGTTATTCCTCATCTCCGAGGGAATTTTCAGTGACTCACCTCTTCGGCTGGTCCATTTGTGAGACAGAGCGGCTTCGGCAGTCCGCGGGTCGAAGGACACCGGCCACCCAAGTGGACCGATGTCGGGGCATCGATCAAAGGCGCGCCCTCCTACCATCGCCGCTACTGATCTGAATTTCTCACATTCCAGATTTCACGAGGACGTGCGTGATTTGAAATGGAGATAGGTCTTGTTTTTTCGGATTTTTCGTGTGGTGGAATGTTGATCATCTCGAAAAATGTCTAGTGTTATTCATTGTCAGGTTTTTCCTGTGTGCTTTCAGTAGTTGACCGTTGATAGTTTAAAACAGGGTTACAGTTTACTGCGACCTCAAGGTCTATTGTATCCCCTTACAAGGTTGTTCTGACCATACCCTTTACAGTTCTTGATCCAATATCTTTGAAGGCTTCAACGAGCCTAGTTTCTCACTCTTACTAGTTTTCGCCAAAGGCATTCTCTCTTTAGGCTCGCATTGCCAAATCATTCCGGGCCTAGGTGAATGAGGGTTTCTTCCTCCTCCCCACTCGTCAGTGTCCGACAATCCCATCCTCAACAGGTGCTTCTAAGGCGACAGTGTAATATAGGAAGCCAATGAGGAGGTGTAATTTTTTTTTGTCTCACCAAGATCCAGATATCTTTTGGATTTTGCTGTTTCAAAGTTCCGAAGGAACTTAGTGAAATGATCCATCCCTGGAGATTCCCCCCAGAGTTTTTGTGCTTTCAGTAGGTCAGTTTCAAAATTTTTGAGCTTGGTCTAGTTGTCTTGAATAAAGGAGAAGTTCTACGAACTCCACCCTAACTTCATTCAAAAAATTAATCAGAGAAGAAATTAATGCGGCATGTAAACATGTCGACTCGAAAGTTCCCCTTGAAGTTAACCCAAGTTTTTGGCATAAACTATTTCATTCAACCAAATGATTTTTGCTTCAAAGAAGGCTTCAGCTTCGATGATAACCTCTTCTGTCAAGCCAGAAGTTTTTTCGGTGAGAATTTCATTCTGGGGTCTGGCTACAAGTATTGTCACTGAGAGGTTCAATTTGAAGGATAGTGAGAGCTATGGAAGCAATTTTAAAACCATCGCGAGCAACTTGGTCATAGGATTCAAGGGTTTGTGGCAGGTTGTTGGAGATTTTCTGCTTCAAAGACAATATTCATGATAGATAATTATTCGCTTTCGATGGTTGTGCCAGAATACAACCACCATAAGCTTTCCATCTTTTTCAGCTGCTTTGGATGTGATAAGCCATCTGCAGTCCATTCAGTCATTCAGTGTAGTTATGTATTGATGATTGATCAAATTAAACATACAGACAGACTTCAAATAATGATTATCAAGTCGTGCTTTCACTTGAATGGAATTTAATTCTTTCCAGAAAGCAAATACCTACCACAAGAAAGTATAATTCTTTTCATTACTCCGAAACTCTCAAAAGTAGGTTAATTCCAAGTACTGTAACTTGTACACTAATGTATGAAATGTATTGAAAAACATGAAATGTAGATAGATATTATTCCAAAGGGCATTTGAAAAATCATATAAGAATTTTTCATTTTTAGCGCCAACTGTGGAACTGAAAGACATTAGGAAACAAACTACTTAAGGATCATTTCGCTCAAATATCAAGTGTGAAACATCAATATAGACTCTTTCTTCGCAAACAGTTACTTCTTTTTGGGCATCACTTGAACCTAATATTAACTTTAGGATGAAAGGTTTCAAATGGAATAATAAAGGGCATACTGCATACTCTATTCACCTTAGATACATGTAAATAGTAAGCAAAAGAATTACGGGTCATCTCTGTAAAAAAATGAAATAGATATAAATAATATTCAATAATGAATCAACTAGTCTTTGCCACGTGAGGTTATATAATGGCAAATAATGATCTGTATTTTCCTACAGAGCCCAATCGAGCTATTTATCCCAGACAGTGAAAGCTAATAGGGATTTTCTCAGATTGTACAAGACCTAGAGGTTTCAAGAAGTTCTATTAAAATTTTTTTTTTAGGTATATTGTAGTTATACAGAGTAGATTTGAGCTCAACGTTTACAAAGGTGCACTTAGAAGTAAGGGGAAGTCCATTGGCCATTCTTTAGAAATAAAATTCATAATGAGTTGAGAATTCAAATACAGTGGAACTTCCCTATAACGACCATCTGTATAAAGAATTTCGTACAAGACATTGCACCTTGAATCTAAATTCCATGTTAAGAACACCCTCTAAAACGAAGTAAATTCTCTCTATAATGAAATATTTCAAGAACATCACTCTTTGAATTGGTATTGGTAAGAAGAAATTTTTCCGACGTTCGAAATAAATTCCGACCTTAAACTGAATCATTACGGCGGGCAGAGATATTCTTCTGACACATTTTTAAGTACACACCTGGCTTTCTGGTTTCAATATAACCATTACACTAGTGTGTAGAAGGAAGTGTCGACCGCGACATTGCCGACTATAGAAACAAATTTTCTGTATAACGAAATTTCTTTATAACGAATTTTTTGCGGATTCAGCGCTTTCATTATAGGAAAGTTCCACTTTATATGGCAGGTTCAAGCAGAGAGATTAATATCTATTAAACACATTTTTTCTTGCTCCTTACCTAATATTGAAAGAAAAAAAATTCATCCATAAAAATCTAAGAGATTTTAAAATAAAATGCCAAGTGTGAAGATCTTCATGGGTAATATTTGGAAGACCAATAAAGCAATTTTCGAAGATTAATATTCATTTTTCTTCTCTCATCCCAAAATATAAAAGCAAACCCTAGTATCATTCAATTTGTCGCACATCTCAAGAATCATCAATTGATTCTTCCGACCACGCACAAGCACATTGCCTGCATTCCCAAGTTCAAATCCCGTCGGGACCTCTTTTGAACCCCAAATCTGAGCTCATTCATGTTTAAGTGACCGAAAACACCTTTGGGACAACAACTCTAGAATGTTTCCTGAATGAAACTGACAGGTTGTGAAACGGAGTTTTGACATCTCAATGAGCTCCAACACTTTCGTTAATAGAAAAGGGTGTTTGTTGGTTTAGGACAATTTTTCATGTCGTAGTCATTTTTGCAATTCAGTGTAGTCAGGATTAATGATTTCCATTTATGAAATTCTAGTTTTGTCATATTTTCGAAGTAGAGAAACGTTAATCAAAATCAGCTACACTTGGATGACAGGAAATACTGATACTACATCTTCTATTGGTGATATTTATTTTGTTCCATTGATTGTAGAAAATGAGACTGACAGATGTTGATGGCCAAAATTTCAATCTCAGGTTAATACTCCTTATTCCAGACACATTGTTCCTAAAACATGAGACAAATCTTACAATGATTAAAATGATTAAAATCGATCGATACGGTTGATGAATCGATCGAAATGCAAATGTGATACGAAACGCTTTACGTTGTTCAACTTGAAACTCGTCAGTGTTATCGAACCTTTTAGATTTAGATCAATCGGTAAAAAAAACAATATAACTGAAAAACACTATATTGAATAAACTAAGCAGATAAACGGCAGAAATATAGAAGATGTAATCAGCAGAATGTCCCAATCAGCTCTTCTTACTTCTTCCTTTTTGTATATCCTAATCTAAAGTTCTTCTGCCGATTTCCTGAAAGAGAGAACTAAGTGAATACCATCTTAGAGCTCCTAACGAAAATCATAGGAGGTTGTTATTTTTAACCCCTAATAATAAAGTTATGAGATCTAAAAAAATTGTGTCTATGTACTTAGTGCTTCATATTATATATAGTTTTATGATTCAGAGTTTTTAAAAAGCCG
Organism: Propylea japonica; assembly: GCA_013421045.1. NCBI lineage: Eukaryota > Metazoa > Arthropoda > Insecta > Coleoptera > Coccinellidae > Propylea > Propylea japonica. The sequence goes on along the minus strand of CM024241.1, from coordinate 13,900,786 downwards.
TAAAAAATTAGAAACTGTCAACTCGTAATCGCCTTCCGAAGGCTGTATCTTGAAAGGGGGTCGATTTCGAAAAAAAATTCTATTAACTACCCCGGCTTATTTTCATCGTGGAATCATCTCCCAAAGTCCCCCTCATTTGTTTACAGACACCCTGTATTGAAACCTGGAAAGAAAATTTAAAAGGGTGGTGATCCATTATGAAAGTCAAGCTGCTATTAAAATACTGAAAATCAGATCTCTTTAGTCTGAGTTTTTGGCCATTCAGGAATCAAAGGAAACGAAGAGGCTAACCGAAAGCCTGGTCTCCTTACAAGACATGGTAGCCTTTAAGCCTTAGGAAGCATATGGTGCGAATTGGCTCAAAATAGAAACTGAACAATGTAGATTATGTGTGAAAGAGCAGAAAACTCAAACTTCTACAGCCGAAATTTCATTGTTGGTGATAATTCTTATTTGTGTTTGGGTCATCTATAAGAAACTTACAGTTTATATAAAATAAGCATCCTGCTGTATTAAATGAGTGTCCAAAACAGTTATACTGTATTTTCATGGAAAGAACTTGGGACGAATTGAATAATAGCAACTGAGGTGAACCACCCACATCATCCAAACGGAGTTGAATCGAACTCTTACTGAATGAAAGAACTGTAATTACACCCCACTATGACACCCGATATCAACTCTAACTAGGCAATAAAAGGGTTCTGTACGCGTTTGAAATCAGATCATCCGAATAAATCTCCATTTTTCCGGAGACCAACATAAAACTTTCGACCAACCCTGGCTACCACAAGCATCATAAAATTTCGTGTGTGTTCCAAGACCCTCATCAGATAAAACTTGTCCAAGTCGTCCTTAACAGCGACTAAAGTATATTATGCAACGAGCGTATAATGATAGCTATTATTCACGAGATGAAGTTTAGGCTACTCGCCTACGGCTCGTGGCCCAAATCACTGAGTGAATAACAGCCATCATACGAGAGTAGCATACTATACTTTATCCACGACTTCTGAATATATTTTTTGAAGATTTTAACATTTGGCGACCGCGACAAAAACCTTCTATGACAAGCGTGGAAAAGTAAAGTTGACACATGAGAAATTTTAGGAAAACTGGTCATTGTATATTTGTGTAATAAAAAAATGCTTCAATTGATATAACAAAAGTAGATTTGGCCCTCGATGGAGAGGTTATACCAATGTTTGTTAGTTGGAGAACTTTAGAATACTGAAGAAATACCAATTTGAAGAATATTTTCAAAGCTAAATCTATGAAGCATCTGCAGCAGTGATTAATATCTCATTATTCCGTTGTGATTATGGGTATTATTATGGCCGAGCACAGAGACTTACAATGGACGGATTCTACAATAGTCGTGGATAAAGAAAGTTTATACTTCACTTTTAGTAAGTATTTAAGCATTAGAGCATATATTTTAGAATCGAGCCGAATGGAAGAGTACCAAATATAAACTGATGTGAATCACCCACATGATCAAAACGAAGTTGAATCGAACTCTTACTGAATGAAAGAACTGTAATTACACCCCACTCTGACACCCGATATCAACTCTAACTAGGCAATTAAAGGGTTCTGTACGCGTTTGAAACCAGATCATCCGAATAAATCCCCATTTTTCCGGAGACCAACATAAAACTTTCGACCAACCCTGGCAACCACAAGCATCGTAAAATTTCGTGTGTGTTCCAAGACCTCCATCAGATAAAACGTGTCCAACTCGACCTAAACATCGACAAAAGTATATTATGCAACGAGCGTATAATGATAGCTATTATTTAAGAGATGACCACGAGCTGTAGGCGAGTGGCCCAAATCACCGAGTGAATAACAGCCATTATACACGAGTAGCATACTATACTTTATCCAGGACTACTGAATATATTTCTTGAAGATTTTAACATTTGGCGACCGCGACAAAACCCTTCTATGACAAGCTTGGAAAAAGTCAAGTTGACACATGAGAATTTTTAGGAGAACTGGTCATTGTATATTTTGTAATGAAAAATGCTTTAATTGATATAATAAAGTTAGATTTCGCACTCGATGGAGAAGGTATACCCATATTTGTTAGTTGGAGTACTGTAGAATACTGAAGAAATACCAATTTAAAGAATATTTCATCAAAGCTAAATCTATGAAGCATCTGACAGCAGTGAATAATATCTCATTATTCCCTTGTGATTAGTGGGTATTGTTATGGCCGAGCACAGAGACGTACAATGGACGGATTTTACAATAGTAGTGGATAAAAAAAGGAAATTCTTCACTTTTTGTGGGTATTTAAGCATTCGAGCATAGATTTTATAATCGCACCGAATTGAAGAGTAGCAAATATAAACTGATGTTCACTACCCACATCATCAAAAGAAGTTGAATCGAACTTACTGAATGAAAGAACAGTAATTACACCCCACTATGACACCCGATATCAACTCTAACTAGGCAATTAAAGGGTTCTGTACGCGTTTGAAACCAGATCATCCGAATAAATCCCCATTTTTCCGGAGACCAGCATAAAACTTTCCACCAACCCTGGCTACCACAAGCATCATAAAATTTCGTGTGTGTTCCAAGACCTCCATCAGATAAAACGTGTCTAACTCGTCCTTAACAGCGACAAAGAAAGTTAATACTTCACTTTTTGTGGGTATTTAAGCATTAGAGCATAGATTTTCACGGCTCACGCTCCCTTCAAACATAAACCTATAACGACTTATTGTGTTCTTAAAGGCTGGTACGCCTCATTTGTGCGCATTTTTCATGCAATTCTACACCGAATGGTATTCAAATTACCCGGCACGGCTATGACAGGGACGCCATAGCTTTTTTAGAAAAAAATCGTTATTTTCCGAACCATATCGGGCGATTTATGGCCAATAAGCTCCAGTCAATTAAATTTAGCGCAAGGCGACGTTATGGGCAATATCGAGCAGTCAGCGTTGGTGAGGCGTGTCGATAGTCTGTTGTTTCTAATGGGTCTGTTGCTTGTTTCGCGGAATATCTCTTTTTTAAATTAATCTGGATCTGTTCTGATAGGAAATAATTGTTATTTGTCTTGTTCGCTTTCATCACTTAGTTCTGAATCATTTCAACTGATCAACCAGTTGATAGTTGATAGTTTGGAAAAGGGGTTAGAGTTCACTGTGACCTCAAGGTCTATTGTGCCTCCTTACAGATCTGTTCCGACCACATCCTTCATATCTCGCCTTCCAGTTTCAGAGATCTGATGAAATCTAATATCTGTAAAGGCTTCAACGAGGCTAGTACCTCACTCTTACAAGTTTCTCGCCCAAGACATTTTCTCCTTAGGCTCACAATGCCAAAGCATTCCGTGACTAGGTGAATGGGGGTTTCTTCCTCCTCCCACAGAACTTACACTCGTCAGTGTCCGACAATCCCATTCTCAAAAGATGCTTCCTGAGGCGACGTTGTCCTGTAAGAAAGACAGTGAGGAGGTGTAATTGTTTCTTACCAAGATCCAGATATCTTTTGGATCTTGCTGTTTCAGAGTTCCGAAGGAACTTAGTAAAATGATCCATCCTTGGGAGATTACACCAGATATTATCCCTCTCGGCTTTCTCCTTCTCTGAAACTCATTCTTATAGGTACATTTACCTATACCACAGAAGGATTCTGGGCCAATGAATGACATTCGTGCGCTCTCTTTGGCAAGTGTGTTGCCTCTTCGTTTCCTTTGATTCCTGAATGGCCGGAAACCCAGGTTGAAAAGACCTTATTTTTTTGCCTTCCTCATTAAGATTGTTTCGGCACTCCCAGATCATCTTTGAGCGATGACGTAGTGCTTCAATTGCAGCTTGACTTGATAGTTTTCCCAGATTTATATCCAGACATCTTTCAATAGCTAAGATTTCCGCTTGACGACGCTCATACAGGAGCCTAGCGACAACGAACAACCTGGTACTATCGCTATTATTCTCAACAGTCAATGAAACCAACGCTTATCTTCCGCTCAGAAACTAATAGAACTAGAGAAATATAACAGGGAATTATTTGAGATCAAATGTTGATGCCGGCATTGAAGTAACTCTCTTTGCGCCGTGTGTGGTTCAGATCTCACCAAAAAGAAGGGACAAAAACTGGATATGATCACTTGAGGACTAATTGACATTTGACAATTATCAGATCATGCTGTGGCAGCAATCTAGATTGTAGATAGCTGATTGTTAATTCCACTGTGACCTTTAGGTCTATTGTTTCTTCCATCAGAGCTGCTCCACAGCTCGCCCTCAAGTTCCAGATCCTCAATGAATTTCAGTATCTGAGAGTACTTCAAGGAGACTAGATCCGTGTTTCTCCCTTAATTTTCCAGTCCAAGACATTCTTTGTGCCGACTCGCACTGACGAGACATTCTGTGACTAAGTCAACAGGAGTTTCCCCCTGCTGACCAAAGAATCTACACTCGTCAGTTTTTTGTTGAACAAATTCTCATCATGTGTTAACCAAGGCGAAAATGTTCATTAAGGATGCTTAAACTTATTCTTACAGAGATCCAAGTACTTGCAGTGTTAAAGTTACGAAAAAACTTCTGGGAAAGATCCATTCCCAGAAGATTCTTCCAGAGTGCTTCACTTTCGGTTTTTTCCTTATCCAGCAACTCTTTCTTGTAGGTGTATTTGCCTTCGGTACAGAAGTGGCGTTTGTGCTTCCTTTCATGCTAGTGTGTTAGCGTCTTCATTTATTTGGATTCCCGAATGATCGGAAACCAAGACCGAGGAGACCTTATTGTTTTTACCTACTTCAATGACTTTTAGTCGATGACATAGGAGTTCAGTGCTTTTATAGTAGCTCAACTATCAGAATGGCTCACTATTAGTCCGGTCAATTTAGACATAAAAATAGTGATCAAATAGAAAAAATTCCGACAGAGCCAAATTTTTGTAGAGACCTTAGGTTTACCACAAGGAATAAAGTCTCAAAGTCCCCATCAATCCGACGCGAGCTTCGCGACTTATTCGGGGTCAAAGGTCAAAATTTTAGGTTTTTTGGATTTTTCTCGAAAACGGTAAGTTTTATCGGAAAAGTACCTCAGAGCAAAGTTGTAGATCTTAAAATTCTCTATAGAAATGGTTCCCATGATTTTTTCTCTAAGACCCACTATTTCCCAGATATTGCGCTTGTAAGAATCAAGTTCTACATAATATGCACACATTTCCACACCACCTGTGAGGTAGTGTACTCGGCGCATTTTTTTTAACGTGGTATCCCGGTAGCCTATTCCACGAACCTTTATGACGTTATTTTCAGGAACAATAATTATTTAATAGTCATAGATTATTGATATGGGTTACTGAGTTTAACTTTTTTTTATTACTTTAATCTGACTCATACTCTTCATATTCAACTTCACCAATCATGTTTTCTTCAATTTCTTCTTGTTCTCTTCTTCTTCTTCTCCTTCCTGTTGATGTACGCTTAGAAATTGTTCAAATGAAGATGAATCAGTTGTCTCTTCATCAAAATCACATGAATCTTCCTCTCTTGTAATTAATTGAACATTTGAGCAAGAGACACCTTGGCAATTGGTACACGCTGGAGAACACTGCAATCCTACTTTTTTACAGCCACATTTGGCACTACAACCTTTCTTGCAATTGCAAAAAATAGTGTTGAGAAGTTTTTCTGGAGCAGGGGGCAGTAAAGTTCGAATCGGTTCCAAAGTATCATTTATCAATTTCCAACCCCAGTCTTCAGGGTTCAGTTCATTGCCTTGCCATGTCTGAACTTGATAGTATACTCGAAACAAATGTTGAGTAGCAGATGCCGATGTTGGAGGAAGACAAGATAGCTGTACTTGCTTTTTGTTTCGTGTATTTTTTACGAATGTCAAATATCTGTAGGTACGTATCTATGCAATCAATTTTTTTTGGAGCTCCATAAACCGCAAGAAGAAACCGAATTCCTTTAGTAATTAGTATTTGAGGTGAAGAATTAATTTCTGTAAATACTTTTGCGCAGTCCATCAAATCATTTTTTTCAAATAATTTTAATACTGAATTTTTGCCCCTTCTAAACATTGCTGACGTAGTATCGCATCCGGTTATTGCATGTAAAAATAAAATAAAGTTTTGGCATTTCGGATAAGCTGATAAACTTTTTGAAGAATATATTTCTGTCCGTTGCTGCGCCTTCCCAGGTTTTAAAAAGTAAATAATTTTATCAGATGGAGTCCTTGCAGTGAGTAGTACTAATAAATCAACATCTTCACCCACTACAATAGCTGTATTTCTTGCATTAAATTGTTCTATTGCTGTTTCAATTATGAGGACATCGGCGTCATTAGGAGCTTGTTTCACGGCAATATTTTCAGCTGTTAATTTGTTACTCAACATAGAAATAAAACGAGATTTATTATTAATGTTTGCAAAAAATGTTGTTGATTAACTGGAACTGTCATAAATTCGTCAAACATTATGTCGGTACCTGAGGATGTTTTTGTAGCACGACGACGTTGTTCTGCAGCTTTTATGTTCTTTGTTGTGTCACTGTAGCCATCAAATACTACCGTAACTGTTTGACCATAATGTCTACGTAAATACTGAACATATTTTTCCAAAATTACGTTAAAGGTTTCTTCTCGATCCCACACAACGTGATGTAGTAGATATCCCCCATCAATAACGTAAGCAGCGTTTGTACAATCAACCTCAGCATTGACTGATTGAAAGCAATCGTAAAGAGCCGACTTCATTGTTTTACGCATTCCAGCTGCATCGAAGAGTGACAACGGGTAAGGAGCTAAATCATATGCGAAAAATGTTTCAATTTCATCCTCAAAAGTCTTAGTGACACTCATTTAGGCATTTTTGCTTGCGTGAGTACCTGAATATGTATATACGTGGCATATGTGTGCAGACTATGTAGAACATGATTCTTACAAGCGCAATATCTGGGAAATAGTGGGTCTTAGAGAAAAAATCATGGGAACCATTTTTATAGAGAATTTTAAGATCTACAACTTTGCTCTGAGGTACTTTTTCGATAAAACTTACCGTTTTCGAGAAAAATCCAAAAAACCTAAAATTTTGACCTTTGACCCCGAATAAGTCGCGAAGCTCGCGTCGGATTGATGGGACTTTTGAGACTTTATTCCTTGTGGTAAACCTAAGGTCTCTACAAAAATTTGGCTCTGTCGGAATTTTTTCTATTTCAATTGTCTAAATTGACCGGACTATATGTCACTTCCTGGATAATTTCTTTCCAGGCTCTAAATCTCCTTCAAGATAAAATATGAATTCCTATAATATATTCTGTGACAAAATTCAAACATTTTGACAACTGAAATTTGGGATTGTTGTCTGTTGCCTGTGTTCTGATTAATAAAATAGTGAAATTAACAAAATGGTCAATTTCACAAATAGGGAATATGCTGATATGATGTTCGTGTACGGTAAATGTGAGGGAATTAGTCGAACTGCTGTGAGAGAGTATCGTCTGAGATTTCCGACGCGCAGAATTCCCAATCACTAAACATTTTCTGCAGTATTTAGTTGTATAGCGCAATATGGTATAGAGTGTCAGATAGGAAGAAGGATCGCCAAAGGAGTCTAGAAAGACGTGATGAAGTACTCCAATTAATTCAAGCACAACTTCAACTAGTATAAGGAGAGTAAGTGCACAATTACATTTGCCAGGTAGGTTAGCTCATCAGATGTACTTACTTGGTCGGAGACGTATGGTAAAACACATCATCGACATAATTCGTGCACAGCACAGGTAATATTGGCCACAGCATTGGTGTTTTCAATTGGGTGATACAATTTCTATGGCTCTCAGTATATTCGCCCAGCTCCCTCAAATCAACCGAAATCAAACCAAATTCAATCAAAAGGCCGTCTGATCCAATATAGAACACTCCCAATGACGGCATTCTTAATAAACAAACGCCTGACTGAAGTCTATTTTCGATCCCTGACGTGTATAAATCATAACATCATAAATCAAGGGGCCAAAGTGGCTCAACTCAAGGAGCAATTAAATTTATTGGAAGTGTCACTCGAGTCTACTTTCCTAATAGACGGCGTGCATGTTGTTGTCATTAGCGGCTTAAAGACGAAGAAAAATGCATCTAGTGGTGCTAATGAGTGCGGCTTCTTCAAGATGCTAGACGGTGGTCGGTGGGCTTTTGAGGGTTATGTACCAGGGAAGATAAAGAATTCCTCAGAGAATCTCGGTTTTTATTTTATACAGTAGAACTTCCCTTAATCGAACGTTTGTAAAACGAATTTCGTTCAAGATATTGCATCTTGAATCCAAATTCCATGTTGAAAACAGCCTCTAAAACGAAGTAAATTCTCTCTATAACGAAATATTTCAAGAACAAGAACATCTCTCTTTGAATGAATAGGTATTGATAAAGTATAAAGGTGGGTTTGTTTCCATAATTATGCAGGGCGTAGGTAAGAAGTCCCGACCATAAACTAAACTTTAGTTTATGATCGGGTTTAGTTACTAAACCATTACGACAGGCGGATAGGTCCTTCCGAAACGTTGGATTCAGCTGGAAATGTTGATGTTTAGTTTAGTTTAGTTTAAAAAAAGAGGTTACAGGTCACTGCGACCTTAAGGTCTATTGTGACTCCTTACAAAGCTGTTCTGGCCAAACCCTTCACAGCTCGCCTTCCAGTTCCAGAGACGGGTTGTTTAAATGATTTCGTTAATGTCGATGTTAATATTGTAACAAATGAACTTTCAACTGAAAAAGACATATTATACAGTGTCAAATGTGGTGTTCGAGATCTCTAAGATAGCAGTGATGATCCCGACCGCGTTGATTTGGAGGGGTAATCTGCTGAAAAACCAAATCGTAAAGAGCCCTCAAAACGTTTCGTCTCGCTTTCCGGTCTATTGAAGAGGTGCCGGAAAATGTTTTTGAATCTTTGAGAAAATGCGTACTTTTTTCATGAGAATAAAGTGTTTTTCAATTGAACCACTCAAAACAAAAATCACGAATCATTTGCCCAAAAAATAGTTGTATACGTATCCTACATAAAATGCCTATAAGCTATTAGATGTACTTACACACCCTTTCCAGTATGTATTTGAATTCACAATGAAAAATGCAATTGCTTGTTTCGATACTTGACACTATAAGAAAAACTTCTGTATAACGAAATTTCTTGCGGATTTAGCGATTTCGTTTTAGGGAAGTTCCACTGTATTTGAATAAAATCTTATTCAATAAAAGAGCTTGAAACCAAAATTAATTGACGGTGCATTTTTTACTGGATAAATCTTTGGTGATAATTGAATCATGGCTCTTTTATCTTTTGACATGATTTGAAACGCACAAATTCATGCTCAAATAATTGTTTTCCAAATTTTCCAGAACCATGACATTATGAGCATAAATTTGTTCTTTTCAAACTATGTTACGAGAAAACATAGATTCTTATGAACAAAAATTCAACAGACTTTTTCAAAAACGCTGTTTTTTGACGTGAAAATTTTCTATTGAAATTTAGGGTGTTTTCTCGATTTTGAATCAATATAAAGTGAAAAAATTGATATTTCGAATCTAAAAAATTGCAGTATTTTGGTTCGCAAAAAGGTTAATTCTCATCAGATTCGTGGGAAAAAAAAATTTTTGTGAAAGAAAAATAAAAAAACATAACCTCATATTCTTTAATTTTTATTTGATCTTCGAAATTATTTGAAAAAAGTGAGAATTCGAAACCGTTTTCTACTTTGAGAAATCGCCCTCTACCAATTCCTGACCTCAGAGATAATTTTTCTCTAATTTTCTTTTAGTATTAACTTCCCAGGTGAATTTTAATTTCAGTTTCTATTATTGCAGTCGCAGTGAAATACTTCGTGGATTCCAAATTAACAGATATTAAATAAATCTGTCAAATTCGGGCATTTGATAAAACGGATCTATGATGTGAAGTTCTGAAGGCAATCTAGAAACTCATTTTGTATAGCCGAAATAAATATTCTCCATATTCATAGTAGCATTTGTTGAATAAGGAAAAACCATAGACAAACTAAAAAAATAGATGAGCCACTCGTATATGTCGCGCCACCTGTCGGAGGAGGATACTAATACACGAAAAAATTATTCTCAATTTGATAGTTAGATGTCGTTGCATTCATGGAAATCCTATCGAGAAAATAGTAAGTATGTAAAATCGTTATTATCAAAAAACCTTTGAATTGTCAACTGACACAAGGAGTGGTTTGACACGTTCTTTTTGAAATATCATGAATTTCGATATGCCTGCAAGAGTGAAGATGTGTTGTGTTATTGGATGTGAAAATCGAGATGCAAAAAGGTAATTTCAAAATATATATTATATATATTCTGTTACCTATGAGAATTAAGATAGTTTTCAAAAAAGTTTTTCATGTATTGAATAAGTTTAGTCGGTAAATACTCATATTTTGTATTATTGAATTCATTATTGTAAGTTTTTGAGAATGTTTTCAATGCAATTATTAGTTTATTGATTAGATATTTATGAAATGAATCTGTATTTTCAATTGGTGATATCTATTTCAGTTAATAAATTTTTATTCTATCCAGAATTTGATTATTGATCCTCACTTCTCGATTCCAAAAGAAAATCAGATGAAAGTTCGTTGCAGGTATTATTTTCATGAAAATAAATTTCCTCACTCATCGATAACTTGCACGAATCCATTTCTGATTTCCTTTCGGAAATTGAATTTCAAAAAACTTTTTGCAACCTTGTATATGGGAGTACCTACCTATTCAAAAGGTGCACTACAGAATTCTTTTTGAGGCAGCTTTACGATACAGATTCCTTTTTCAATTGAGCTTTTTTCACGAATTGGTAATGTTGTACAAAAAAAGATGTCGTTGAAGCTTGTTCTACTAGTGTCTCATCTATTCTCCGTTTAGTTAGTCTATGAGGAAAAACATCTCAATGTCAAAACTTTCAGTTTATCTTTATTTTTATTTATTTTTATTTATTCGAGTAGCATTTAAAAAGTTTCTCTCAACCCTCGTATACATTGTGGAGGCGTCTCAATAATAAAACCTCTTAAAGAGCGTCAAAAAACAAATCTGAGAATGTTTAACAACAGTAGCTTTGTTTCTCCTCCACACCTATATGCAAAGTGTTTATCCTATCGCTTAGTGCCTACCATTATCCACTTCAGTAGGTGTTTGTAGTCTTTTATTGCTACCTGGCCTCCTCATACGTGATCTAAATGCCTGACAATGAAAATTATTGAGATCATAGCGCTATGACTAAAGGCGGTTGGTTAGAGGTTTAAGGAACTGTGAATTATGTACTCCGGGATATTGAAACAACTAATAAGTAACCAGTCAATTATATTTTAAGTGTTCTTGAATTATGCAGAAGTGATTATTTGTGTAATTGCTTTTCATGAGTATAAAGGGAAATTTGTTGTCGAGAATCAATGCTTTATGATTTCGCTGAATTTTCTGTATGTAAAAAGAAAAAAATATGATGAAAATAATTAACAGAAATATTCAATAAAACTTGGGTTTGAATTTCATTGAAGTAATCATGACAACCAAAAGGAATGAATGAAATGTGACCAATAGCTCAAAGTAAAACTTGAACAATCGTTTTCTCAAAACGAACAAGCATGCCGAAGCTTCCTATTTATGATTCGATTTCGTTTACAATAGAAATTGATTTGATTGATAACAATGTCAAAAAATATTGGTACGAAAAATTTGGATTGATCGAACTCAGCTAAATATCAAATTATGGCTTATTTATTACGATTATATTCAGGGTGAAGCTCACTTATAATTGTACGTAAATTATGAATATGATTTTGAATGTATTGATTATTTTCATTCCCATATGTGGTAGGTAATTTGCTTTGGATATGAATTAGAGATCAAAAACCTTTTCGAAAATATTAAAAAGAGAAATTTGAATCATCATAAATCCTGAAATATTTTACCAATTCATCCAAGACTTGTTTAACAACTTAAATTATTCATCAGTGAGTGCAACCAAATCGTTTGAGACCATTCGTTGATTGAAATTCGAAAATTACAGACATTTTGGCCAAAATATGGCATGCTGGTAAAGAGCATGCTCTCTTCAAGAACATAAAATGGAGGAAATCGAAAATATCTCTGAAATTGTTAAGCAAAATTATACTCCAGAAATTTTAAGGAGAAGGCAAAGCAATCGGACACAATAATGTAGAACCACAAACCCAAACAAGTCAAACCGATCTAGCAAAAACGATAACCAACGATAAGTTAAAGGTTATCCGAAAAGATTCGAAGAATTGAAAATAATTACAAGTGAGAACAGTATTCAAGACTCAAGATACTATCAGAGCTACATTAGATCTCTGGAACTGGAAGGCGAGCTGTGAAGGTTTTTTTTTTGGCCAGAACAGCTCTGTAAGGGGGCACAATAGACCTTAAGGTCGCAGTGGACTGTAACCCCTCTGTAAACTATCAACTAACTATCAAACTACTATCAGAGCTAAACTAACGAAAGTAAAACCTGATGATTACAATCAAGTCACCAAATATTGCATTAAAAAAGTACCTTTTGAAAGTGGTTGAGCCTATATTGGAGAAACTGAACGTCCCTCAAATCTTCGAAACAAAGAACATACAAAATTAGCTCAACAGGGAAATAATGATATATCAAAGCTTTTTCAACATGCTATGAATGAAAACAATAGGACCTTATGAGGTTTAGTTTCCACAATATCAAAAATAGAAAAACTGAAACGTAGAAAATCGAAGGAAGCAGCTTTCATATCAATTACCGAAAATCCCATCGGTCAACTGACTGTTGATCTCAAAACAATTTATCTTCCAATATTAAGATTCAGCTTTAAAATGATCGAATGAATTAGAGTGGAACTTTTCTATCACGAAAGCGCTAAATTCGGAATAAAAATTAGTTATAAAGAAATTTCGTTTTAAAGAAAATTTGACTTCACTGATAAATTTAAGTTTATCATTCAAACTTAAGCACTTGCTTTTAGACATTTTCGCACAACTTTTCACACTAGCGTAATGGTTACATTGAAACCAAACAGCCAGGGGTGTATTTAAAACTGTTTCAGAAGGGTGTCTCTGACCGCCGTAATAATTTAGTTTAAGGTCGGGATTTATTACGTACGCCCGGAAAATTTTCGGAAAAAACCCACCCTTATACCTTCTTACCAATACACATTCAGAGAGTGAGGTTTTTTGAATATTTCCTTAAAGAGAGAATTTACTTCGGTTTATAGGGTGTTTTTAACATGGAATTTGGATTCAAGGTGCAATGTCTTGTACGAAATTCGTTAGACTGAGAAATTCGTTATACAGACGTTCGTTAGAGGGAAGTTACACTGTATTTGAAAACTGATTCCAGCACAAATAGATCGATGCATCGATTCGTATTCTGAGAACTGACAGACAAGACAAACATGTTTTAGGAGTAACGAAAGTTACTTATCTGTTGCAAGTTGCTAGATTTAAGTTAAGAGTTTTCCTAATTCCTGGTGACGGCTGCCGAATGCTGACTGAAATGTTGAAAAAATGATAGAAATAGAACAAATAATATTTCAATAAATGATCCCACATCCAGAATTCCACTTCATCAAGAGTGCTCTGTATTACCATAAAAACTTTTCTGAGAGTTATCTTCAGAATACTTCTCTCAAATCAATGCAAGCATTTCTCCATTAAGGAATTGAACCAAAATATCTACTCTTGTAACTGGTTTCACAATAAATCAGCCTTATGCTACCAATATTCATCCAGCAACTTCTTTGAGGTTAACAGCTCGAAAATAAGGGGTTTATTACAGAAGAAAAGCTAAATTAACATGCAGACAACATGAATCTTCATTCAACAGACAACTGGATGGTTTTGTGAAGATGAGACCAAATCGAAAGTGATAATATCAATCTGAATAATTACGAGAATCATTTATTCCCCTATCCTGAGGTTCATTCGACAAATCTAATCGAGCTGAAGTACTTCAACAATGATATTTACCAATACTGTCGGAACATGACTGGCTGATTTTTTTAATAAGGTTAATTCACTAACCCTGATCAATGCCCACATATGTCACTATATGGTGTACACAATGGTGATGTTGCTGCGGAAGAAAGGCCAGATCGACAGTCATTGTGATCAGGTTTGATTTATCGTCAACTAGTGAGTTGATGGTGAAGAATGCAGCGAAAGAGAGTTTCTCGTTGAGAATGAACGTTTTGCTTCTTATAATCATTGTAATGATACTTTCTGATTTTGGAAGTATATTGGTTAAGAACATCCACTCGCAGCAGGCTTACTGGTAAGGACCAAGATGTTATACCTAAGATAGTAATTAACGTAATATCTAAGGTTTTTTATGGGCGAATATACAAAAAAATTGGAAAAACTTTTTTCGGGCGTATCGCGTTAATAGGAGCTTTTTAGCGCTCTTACCTTTTTTTATTTTTTTCGAATTCTTGGTTGAATTAGTCACAAAAAATCAACAATGCATTTCTGGACCTACATCCAGGGAAATTTTTTTTTCATGAAATTTTCTATGAAATCACCCCCTCAAATAATTCGCATAAGTTCAGAAGCACTCGGTAAAACAGGCTAGTTTGTTACATGTGCTAACGTGTTCCTCATCAAATACATCAACAAGCACTTCCTTATGTGTTACTGTCCTTTTGAGCGCTCGTTCTAGGTACCTGAACGAATGCTATATCGTTTTGCACAAATGTCTGTAGTTTCCGAATTTTGAGCCGAAAATGTACAGGGTGTTCCATAAACTTGGCCATTCAACTATTTTGTTCTTCAATACCTCAGACCAAATTCCATAGAAATGAAATTTTGCGGCCACATACTTCATAATGAGCCTCATGCAAAATTTTGTGGCCCTAGTGTTAACAAAACCAAAGAAAATTCAATTGGAATATTGAAAAGAAGAATTTTCATATTTCCATAACAAGATATCCGATTAGAGTGAAATTTATTTTGTGATTGAAGATTGATATACTGAATGTTCATGCAAAATTTCAAGAGGGGTGCATCATCAGAACCTCATAATTGAATTTTTTTCAATTATCGATTTTTACAAATTCATTTTTTAAATAATTTCTAGAAAATAATTCCGATCGTGCTGAGATTTTGCATTCATATTCTTAGCATGAATCTCGAGTCGTATGTAGACAACATTTTGAGGTAATTACATCATTGCTCCAACAACGAACGAGCGCTCAAATGTACCTGCTCAGGGCTTTTCTTGAATTTAACATCTTCTTATGATTCATTTCAATTTGTAAGCTATAGCAGTCTTTATTGATGTTGACACTTTCAGTGATACACAAGTACAATATGAAAATTATTAGAGCCAAAAAATTTTGATCTGGATACAGTCGGAATTTGAGAGAATGAAACCGATTAAAAAATATCAATTTAATCTGAATATTTCGCATGAGCATTCTAGTGGTACAAACCTCGCTATGACGCAAATAGAATGAAAGAGAAACAGAGAATAAAAAAAGAAGAACACATATAAGAGAGCATTCTATGAAAATGCCATCCGGTTTTCATGAAAATGCGTCAATTTTGCGGCGAATGGCGTTTCATCCTTCACCAAACTGACCTCCAATCATGGCCACTTCTAAAGTACACACTCGTAAAACTCGCGTTCTATAAAAATCAGGACAACCATGATGAAGTTTTATGCTCCTGTCGAAATTTGAGCGTGTTGAATTTCACAGCGAGAATTCCCTTTGATATAAAATAAATTCCCGCGTGTTTTTCAATATATTTCATTCCATTACATGCAGGATATATTCGGTAGTTGGAGTTTCCGTCCTTTCTGGTTTTTTTCCACTTCCGGTGGTCTTTTTGAAGAAGCCTAACTTTTATTGAGTTCGATGGAGATTACAAAATTTTTCTATCGTGGTTAGATCCCACTAGAATGTGCATATAACGATAAGTTTGAAAACTCATTTTAGGAAAGTCGAACAACAACTATTCAATTTTCCACAAATGGGAAATAAATCTATGTCATGAATAAAAACATACTAAGCCTTGAAATTAGAAGTATAAGCTGAAGGGTTTCCCAATAAAGACGATATATTATAGAATGAAATGAAAAATAAATTTTTTCAGACATGACTCTAATTTTTGAATTCTTTTCAATGTACAATACATACATGAATGTTTGGAATAGCACTTCGTCGTACAAATGTTCACCTCGGCTTCACGTACACAAATGAATTCAACCAATTTTTGACAATTCTGCAATTAATCGGGCATTATTAGGAAAGCACCGTTCAATGCATCGAGTGCGTGTGGTTTGTTTGAATTAAACTTCTCTCTTGAATAGTCCCACAAAAAGTATTTCAAAAGAGTCAAATCACAGCTTTTTGTAGTCCAGACTACAGTTGAATTTCCAATTTCCTGAAATTATCATATCATATTGATAGTTTCATGAGCAGTAAGACATCGGGCACCGTCTTGCAGAAACCACATCGTATCCAAATTGGGCTTTAATAAATCAGTATCTGAGAGGGCTTCAAAGAGCCTTTCTTCTTTAATTCTTCTATTCTAGACATTCTGATTCTGATCCTTTTTTCCCACATGTTTACAGTTTTTTGAAAGTTTATAGGCATTATTGCCCCATTTGTCGAACTGTTTATAACGATACAATAATGATAATGAATATTGTTTGATATAAGAGAAATTTTGCCTAGTTTTAAGACATCTAGTGAATATTGATTGAAATATTATCTGGGAGGATTCTGCATTTCCAAAAAACTTTTTAGGTTTTCACTCCCAGTCTTTGAAACAGAAATAATTTTCAAAAAATTTAATTGAGATGAAATGCTAAAATCTTAGCACTTATTTGTCATGTGGAAAATCTTAAACACAAAGATCTTAATGACAGAACCTGATAATTATAAAAGGTAATGTAAGGAATCCACATGCATTTTGTTAGATGAAGTAGATAATTTGGCCAATTCTTCTGTTGGAATAGATCGTATTTGGATTGATTCATTGGAGAAAGAAATGACATCAGGAAATTTCAAAATTAAATGAATCAACATCTCTATGTGTTGACAACTTTCAATGTCAATTAGACTGCAAATGATAAAACATAAAATTCTGTAAATTTTTCAAGTTTGTCCGAAGAAGGTGTCTGATATAGACACCGAAACGTTAGATTATCCTTTTCATTTATTTCCTTTTTTTAGTTTTACAGTTAGGCAACAATTTTTTCAAAACCAATTTGTTCCTGACAAGACAGAAGATAAGTGCAAAGATTTGCGCAGGAACACTTCATCTTAATTAAATTTTTTTTTATTATTTCTGTTTCAGAGACTGGGAAAGAAAACCTAAAAAGTTTTTCAGAAATCTTGTGAATAGCACAGATGATTTTTTCTTGAGCATCTCAAGACCGAATGAAGCCATTCAACAACAACAAAATTTCTCAAAATCGATAAATTTTTACGGCCGTTCCATAACTGCGTGTGCCTTCAGTAATTAACAAATTAACTCCAATTAAAAACGCACCCGTCCGTCCCAAATTCCTTTGTCACCCCCTCAACACGCCACTGATCCGAATTTGGGAGCATATTCCGAATTCTTCCCGCTATCGATTGATGTAAAAACCTTTCCGACGTTGGTGGTTTCAGATAAGTTACACTTTACTCCGTTTTAATGATCCCCGTATCAAGATAAACGTCGAAGCTCGCTGTTTTAAAGCCTCGAAAAGTTAATGGTTAGTGACAACTCGCCGCCCTGCTGCTTCAACTTTTGAGCCGCGACCGAAGTCGTGGGGGATATATCCGAGAAAGTTGGGACAGCATACGATTGATTTGGGTTCGTTATTTTTGGAATGAATAGGACTTTTAGGAATCTAACATATGGGCTGAAAGTTACTGGACTAGCTGGACACTTTTTTGGACAAAAATCATTTTATCCTCAGGATCACTCGTTCGACGAACGTATACGTTCGTCACATTTTGAGCGTAGATTTTTGGAAATTGTAATGATTAAATTCGTTCAAATTGAACTTACACTTTCGTCGGAATGAGTAGTTGACGATATACTCCAGAATATCGGATATAATTATTACAATTTTAAAGAAATTACGCTCAAAATGTCAGGAACGTATACGTTCGTCGAACGAGTGATCCCGAGAATTGACACCCTGAAGCATTCCGTGACTAGGTGAATGGAGGTTTCTTCCTCCTCCCCACAGAACTACACTAGACAGTGTCGATAATCCCATCCTCAACAGGTGCTTCCTGAGGCGACAGTGTCCTGTAAGAAAGCCAGTGAGGAGGTGTCATTGTTTCTTACGAAGATCCAGATATCTTTTGGATCTTTCTGTTTCAAAGTTCCGGAGGAGCTTAGTGGAATGATCTATTCATGGGAGATTCCGCCAGAGTTTTTCCTTCTCGGCTTTCTCCTTCTCCAGAAACTCCTTCTCATAGGTACATTTACCTATACCACAGAAGGGCTCTGGGCCAATGTGTGACATTCGTGCGCCCTCTTTGGCAAGTGTGTTGACCTCTTCGTTTCGTTTGATTCTCGAATGGCTGGGGACCCAGATTAAAAGACCTTATTTTTTTTGTCTACCTCATTGAGTTTGTTCCGGCACTCCCAGATCATCTTTGAGTCGATGTCTTAGGAGCTCAGTGCTTTAATAACAGCTTGACTATCTGAATGTATGGCTTGTCGCACTTCTGATTTTTTTCTAGATTCATATCTAGACATCGTTCAATAGCTAAGATTTCTGCTTGAAAGACGCCCATACAGGAGCCTAGCGACAGTGCACACTTGATACTTGGCTCGTATATCCCAGCTCCTGCTCCTATAGAGGTTTTGGAACCATCTGTATACCATTATACGGTATTTTCTTTGAGGTTATAGTCGGTGTATTCCCGTTCCCTTTCCTCTCTTTTACTTAGCAATGTCCTGAAGTTTTTCTTAGTGTTTACTTTCCTGATCATTACATCACTAGGGAGGTTCGTAGATGAGATGTAGTTGTTCAGAGGGGACCAGACTGTCTGATACTTTATTCTCTTATTACCTGTTCTGTAGAGGTGTGAGACCTCAAGTGCCCTAGTTGGGCACGTTCTCATTGCTCCAGTGATGCACACAGGCAAGCCTCCGTACTTTATCGAGCATTTTTCTCGAACTTACCTGACTTGCCTTGGCAAACCAGGCTACAGCCCCATATGTGATTATAGGTCTCACAATCATGACATACATCCATCGCAGTATGTTTGGGTTACAATCCCAACGATGCCACCTGACTACTCCGTTGTGAATCGGCAACCCCACAAATTATGCTTGCTTGTACGTCATCATGACAAGACGTTTGACTTACGAGTAATGATTTCCAATTGTCAGTATTCGATTTAAAATTAATCACCTTAAATTTTCTAATAATTGGATAGGTAAATATTCGATAATGCTCTTACATGCTGTCACATAAAAATAGTTATTTATTATACAAAGGAAAAAAGTATCAGTTTTTTGTCTCCCTCCGCTTCGCGTCGTGAGACAATATAATCTCGAGCTAACATCTAATATTTTTCCCATGTATAATACACTATTTTTTTCTGTGACAGGAAAAGCGACCATTTAACAGTGAAAGAAATATGACGTTTCACGAAATTACTTTTTTCCCTGGGAAAAAAGTGAGTACTTTTTTCCCGGATACATAGAGACTCATTTTTTTGAAAAGGAAAAAAGTAATTTCGTAAAAAGTTATATTTTGTGACCTGTCAAGAGATATAAAATGTCAAATTTTTTTCCCGTCACAGAAAAATAGTTATTTTTGTATTAAGTGCGTATACTGAATGTTTTTTTCATGGCACATGAGTGTCAATTTTAGGCTGAGGCCGCAGGTCGAGGCCAAAAATTCACCCGAATGTGCCATGAAAACACGAATATTATACGCCAGTAATACAAAACAACATTTTTTGTACAACTGTGAATGTGAATTAACTTCGTCTGAAATATAATTATTAAAGGTGATGCTTCAAATACAATATTTCTATCCATCAAGATCCAGTGATCTATCTGTGTCGTTACAATAGAGATTTACTTTTTTTAAAGATGAAAAAAAGTAATCATTTACGCATCTATAGTTATGAAGAAAAGTCAAGTGTTTTTGACAGTTGTACGAAAATAGTTATTTATTATACAAGGGAAAAAAGTATTAGATTTTAGCTCGAGGTTATGTTGTCTCCCGACGCGGAGCGGACTGAGACAAAAAGCCGAGAGCTACAATCTAATATTTTTCCCGTGTATAATACACTATTTTTTCTGTGACATGAAAAACGACCATTTAGTAGTGAAAGAAATATAACTGTTCACGAAATTACTTTTTTTTCCCGGGAAAAAAGTGAGTTCTTTTTTCCCGGCTACATAGAGAATCATTTTTTGACAGGGAAAAAAGTAATTTCGTAAAAAGTCATATTTTGTGACCTGTCAAGAGATATAAATTGTCACTTTTTTTCCCGTCATAGAAAAAATCTATTTTGAGATACTGGATAGGCCCATTCTCTAATACAACAGGGATTTTCCAGCTGCACCCGTGAACTTTCGGTTCACGTTTC
Organism: Propylea japonica; assembly: GCA_013421045.1. Classification (NCBI taxonomy): domain Eukaryota; kingdom Metazoa; phylum Arthropoda; class Insecta; order Coleoptera; family Coccinellidae; genus Propylea; species Propylea japonica. The sequence goes on along the minus strand of CM024241.1, from coordinate 13,880,190 downwards.
ACCCTTCCAATCCGACGATTTAATAAAACCAGGACTTCGTATCGGGGGCGGCGCTGTAGAATCAATTTGAAAGTTTCGCTAGAACGCGTGACAAATCCGCAATTCGCTGTCGTTTTCGCGCGTCAACACCCCGATCGCCGATGACAGTCGACACTTCATTCGAAAAACTTATTTAAATTCCGAAGTTTCAATCGAAGCCGGCTAGGGCGAGGCGAGTGCGCGATGGAGACATGAAAAAACATTAGAACCCCTTTTTATTAGGGGTGAGATGAATCGGTCGAATATTTTCGTCGGTGTTGTTTTGTGAGTGTTGGTGGGAGGAGGGTGGTAGAACGAATTCTTTATTAGGTTCGTGAAGGAAATTAAAGATTTGGAGATGTTGCAGTTGAAGTGTTATGATGGGGTGATGGCAGAAAGAGAGGGTGGAAGTAAGAGGTTTTTTTGCAGACCATTACAGTTTGAGCAGATATGAGTAAACGGAGGAAACTGTTGTGTGGGTATACAATAGGGATGACGTGGCGTCAAATTTCTGAAAATAATTGGAGAGTGTTAATTCGAAGAGGCTCAGTGCTAAAAAATTCAAACTGAGATATAACTTGAAACATGTATAGAACATGAATAAAATAATTAACAAAATTTTAATACTTTCATAGAGTACAAAATACGGGATAATATAAACTACGAAGGTACATAAATACAAATATGAAACTTCAAGTTGGAAGAAAAACACTAACTCACATATTACAAAGGTTGGAAGATTCTTAAGTACCAAGACCAAGCAACCGTGAAAGGAGTCTGTATCCAGGGAATTTTTTTATTTTCATTCTGTTCTTCAAATGAGATCTCCTGAAAAAAATTCTATGGAATATAGATTATAGTTCATCATATCTGTGAAATCCTTGAGCTTTTCTGCTGAAATACATTTTAAAGAGTTGAGAACGGAAACTGCTGCCATTTCTCAGAACAATTCAAGTTGTCCATGGCTCCAAAGCAGAAAAGGTTTTCTTGGTTATTACGGAGGTTTCCAACCCTAGATATATTTCAATCAAGGTTACCTGGGAAATTTGTAGTTTGGCTGTATTGAGATATTTATAAGCCATTCTCTGAAAATTCTTGAAATCTCTGATGGCGATCCTGGACTATCATTTTTCCTAAATTTTTGGAGGTGTCATTTTTTCGACACCTTCTCTTTTCTCTATTAAGGTGAAATATCTACCGGAATTCTCTTTTTTCTGCTTTATATTTTCGTAAAGATTTTTAGGAAAGAGGTGAACAGGCAATACCAATTTTTTTTTGTTTTGCAGTATACAGTTATCGCTCCAAACCACTAGAATGAGTAATAGAGAAATACACATGCTTCATTGTTCGATTCGAAATGTAAAGCTTTCCCCCAAAATAATATGAAGGGTGTCCAGTCGATTGACGTCAATAAATTTTTTTTAGATTCCTCAGACCTGTGGCTATCCAAAAATACCCCATTTATATCATGCGATTTCTTGTAGTTCTCGAGTTATGATTTTTTGAAAAATTCATATCTTCCCATGCAGAGAGGATTTTGCAGTTTTTATTTTTTTACATGGTCGTCCTCAATGTTGCTTCTATGAAAAAATTATTCAGCTTCCTGAAATTACTGCAAATTATCCAAAAAAGGCTTGAAAGCTAGAACTTCAGTTTTCAGTAGGATGTAATATATTGAGTCCGTTCACGAAAGGTTTAACCGTCCGTTGGCCATGACAATTTGGCATATTCCACTGCGTATATCAAAATTTTAACAATTTAAAATTTAAGGTTATGTTGTTTATTTTCTTGTCAGATTGATACGCAATGTTGTCATTATTGCATAGAGTTCTCTGATAACTCGCAAGCTCGTCGGACGAGGCCGGCTACATTCGGCAACGTTGACTTTATTTTACATTATGACAGCAAATAGTGCCAACTTCAGATAAATTAACAAACGCATACTATGCGCACAAACTTTCGTGAACTAATAACTAATTCAGGCTTGAATACGTTACGAAGATATTGGCGATTCACCAGCGATCGATAAGTTGGCGAATGAATATACAATATCCAATATACTTAATTCGGGCTTGAATAGGTTAGACAAGTCTAGACAAGCTGCAACAGAAGAAACTAATGGCGGAACCAGAGGCAAGAGTTAGTTAAGCGTTTAGCGCTGTGATACCGTGTTGTATCAAACTACTCTGATGTGTACAAATTTACAGCGTCAAATTTTTTACTGTGATTTGTAATTCCAATTATAGAAAATCCAATAATTTTCTCACTACCCCTTTAACACCAACAAAACCTATTCATCAATCACTACATAGCCACAAAATTCCCTCTACTGATGTCGCACCCAACATCTACTTTCTAGTCGATAACTCAGCATAAATCGGACAGATCTACCCAAATTGGGTACATTATTAGTCTCGCTCGGCGACTTCACATTTGCCGTGAATTTAAACCATCGAACAGATAACTAAAACTGTCGACGATCTCTATGCTCGGTAATGAGCCGCGACAACGGTAACAAGACCAAAATGTCCCAGAACTTTTCGGTAATTCCGGTTATTTACTGGTCCTGTCCCGTTCCAAAACGATTTCTTAACTGCTCAGGCGTGGAAGAACACCACGGATGAGTTAGAAATATGAGTAATGTGACAGAAATAGAAACAGGGTATAATTAATGTGGAGCGTACCTGATATTCATAATATTTTAATGAGTGAGGATTTATCACCATTGAAGTTGTAGAGCTTTGTGTCTTTAAGTTGCACGTTAATTTTTGCCATCCGTTGAAGCTTATACGAGGGTTGGTTTCTGAGCGCTCGACTTAAGCGAGTAATATATCGTTTTGCCTAAAGGTCTGTAATTTGCTAATTTTGAGCCAAAATTGGTCTCGAACGATAGGGTTCGACTCCCTGATGGAGAATCCGTGGTCAAACTCAATTTTGTCCGTGGAACCGGCCGTCCGTCTTTCGAAGGGATTGTCCTAAAGAGGACGTTCCTTAATATAATATGACAATTCCAAATTTTTGTTCCTCAATATCTCAGAAAACGCAACCAATCGAAATGAAATGTTGCGGCCGAATGCAAGATGCTCATAATAGGTAAGCCTTGTGCAAAATATTGTGATCCTAGTGTGAACAGAACCATAGAAAATCCACATGGAAAGGTAAAGAAGAAACTTCATATTTCCATAAAAAGATATTCGATTCGAGTTTAATTTATTTTGTAAATGAAGATGGATATACTGAATGTTCTTCCAAAATTACGTGACCATGGTGTTAACAGAACCATAGACAATTCAATTGGAATATTGAAAAAAAGAATCTTCATATTCCATTAGCAAGATATCCAATTCGAGTAAAATTTCTTTTGTGAATGAAAACTAATATACTGAAGGGTCATACAAAATTTCAAGAGGAATCCATCATCATAACCATAGATTTTTTTTAGTTTATATTTTTTACAAAATTCATTTTCTGAATGATTTCCAGAATATGATTCCGATTGTGCTGCGATTCTGCATTTATATAGTTGGTACCTATCAATCTCAAATCCCATATAAAATTTTGAGGTAATACCTATAGTCTTATTGCCCCACCAATGAACGAGGGCTCAAAAGCTCCTGCTCAGGGCTTTTCTTAAATGTTATTATTCGGGATTGCTCAACTCTCTTATAATAATCTGACATTTGACATTCCTATTCGTATAACGTGCAACATTTTTGAGTTTATCACTTACATCCTCTTTAGATAAGCTGAGATCCTTTAGTTTAGGTAACCAAAAACCCATCTTTGTCGTATTTTGATGTTCGAAACCTGTACGCAAATATATTTTCATTAAAAGTGGAACACCCTGTAAGAAACAACAATTCGAATTATTTGCAGTTAACTCATCTGAAATATTTCAGTGCTCCAGAGTATTTCTGACGAAATCGGACCAGAAAAAAGAATAAATCTACAGAAACCGCTGGAATATGTGAGGAAAGAATTTAATTATTTCTTCATGTGGTCTAATTCTTTATTTCTCCCTGATGTGCATCGTCGTGTGGTCCAGCATAAAAAACAGAGCGTTAAAATTTAAGGGAAAAATTTCCCTTTTTCATTCTGTCTGAAACGATAGATGTAAATTGTCTGTGGCTTTACATTTGTTGAGATATTTGTTAGTATTTTATGTTGGAATTTCTAAAAAATATTTTTCCCCTTTGATAAGAACTAAGAACTCTCATCTTATGTTCGAAATATTAGATGACTAGTCTACTGAATTATTTAATTCAACTTAGAAATCATTCAGAGAATGAGAAGTGAAAATAGGGTAGAAATTTAAACATTTCAGCAAGAGTGACATCAATTTCACATTCTTTTCGAATTTCCTATAGAATTAGGTACCTACTGATTGTTATATTTGAAAGTTGAAATAGTTTCTAGGGTACCAGTACGCCCTAGTTCAGCCAAACACTTGTGCGAAAATTTCGAATCTTAGAATCTAGATTGTGTTTTTTGAGCGCTCGTTCTCGTAAAACGAGGGATATATCGTTTCGCCCGAATTTCAGTAATTAAATAATATTAATATTGAAAATTATAATAATATTGAAAATAAAAATCTTTGTATTTCCATAAGAGGATATCCGATTCAAGTGGATTTTTTCAATGAAGACTGTTATACTGAATTTTCATACAAAATTTCGTGGCCATAGTGTAAACAGAACCATAGGAAATGCAATTGGTATATAGAAAAGAAGAGTCTCTATATTTCCATAACAGGATAACTGATTCAAGTGAAATTTATTTTGTGAATAAAGACAAGAGGATCGCATCATCAGAACCTTCAAAATTGATATTTGTAATTATTTATTTTTTACATTTTTCATTTCTTTAATAATTTCCAGAATATAATTCCGATTGTGCTGAGATTCTGCATTAACGTATTTGTTATCAACCTCAAATCCCATATAAAATGTTAAGGTAGTCTTCCACCAAAGAACGACCGCTCGAAAGCTCCTGCTCAGGGCTTTTCTGGAATTTTTTTATTGATATAATCAAACTTCTTATTTTATAACTCGCATCCAATGCAATGAAACAGTTCGATCAACTCAAACTCTCTATGGAAATATTCCTTCAATGTGATCGGCATGCTTGTTTTTATTGGGAAAACGATCATTCAAATTCGAAAATTCTGAGAGCTGAAGGTTTTGTTTTTTTAACTTATGAATCAAACTCAAGCCCTCACATTTGAAACTTGACTATTAATTTACACATCCGATACTGACATTCAAAATATGTGATTTCCAATCACCCTACAACTCATTAATGTTGTCAATTCGTCAAATATATCTTCGTCTCACAAACAAAATCCTCCTGCATTTCTAATCCCGGCATGAAACCTCAAAAAAACATTAATACAAACATTCGTCTCATGTCACAGCTAATATTTCACATGAAAGTAATTCATTCTAGTCGTATCAAACAAGGAGTCATTCGTATCGTTAGATATGCTAAATAAAAACGATATTTTACCACATACTGCGTCAAAGAAAATCTAATTTATCAATGATATTTCACGGTCAGAAACCCCGGGAGTGTAATTCGGACATTCTTGTTTATTAATAACAAACATTTACGGTAAGTTCCAGACGTTGGGTTGAATGATTGGGCTCTTGAAGACACTGCAGGTAACTCGGGAATGGGATGTTACGCACTGGACCATAATTACGATGAAATTTCAAATTTTATTGAGTTTCATTCATTAATCAAAATGAAAAACCTGTTTATTTTTGAAGTAATACTATTACGGAAGATATATGGTCACTAAAAGTCAAATTTTTACGAATTTGTAAATATTTCGGAAATTATCCCGAGTCGAAAAAAAAGGATAATTTCCTAAAAATATCCATGAGGGTGAAAAAATTTCCGTATTTCATATAACCTCTTGAGGTATTCGGTAAAAAAAATTCAATGCCAAATTGTATTATTATATTTCATAAGAAATGGACAGGTAAACATATATGTTTACCTGTTTACCTATATATATGTATATATTATATTCTTTTGAATTGAGAGCTAACAAAATACAATACATGAAACAAAAAAGTTCCTACCTAAAATTAGTGCAATACTGGGTACCATACTATTCTGGGGTATGATACCAAAGCACAAGCAAAACCTCAGTAGAAAAACCCTGCCTCGCCGTTTTTACCAAATTGAATCGTTAAACTATTCGAATAAATACCTTCAATACTCAGATACAAAATACTTCTTGCTCTTGGGCCAGGAGGGTGTTTCAAACCAGGTCTGGCGTGCCAAGTGATGATTTTTCTAATCTCCTATTCTTCTGAGACCGCTAAAGGTCCCTAATAATGAAGAGTAAACATCTTCAATAGATTTGAATAGTGGTATTTCATCCTAAATATCGACTTCAATTTCGGAATAATGATAAAACTGGAAGTGATCAGTGAAAAATAATAAGTTTGATTAGTTAAAAATTACAGTTAGAAATTTTCTCCAAAAATTCCGGATTGTTGCTTGACAATTTTTGATGAGAAGCAAGCAAGCATGAGGATCCACGAATATTTATGAAAATTGGAAAAATTTTCTGAGGTTCGAACCAGTCTCAGGGGGGGCGTCATGAACCCCAAGAACCCTTTTTGAACGCTCCCTTACTATTTCAAGGGTTAGTTGTTTAAAAAGAAATATAAATAACTATGTTAGAGGAAAAAATGAAAAAGCGCACTTTCAGTGATACTGTTTTTTTCAAAGTTACAGTTTGAAAAGATTTTTATTTCTGATTACGCCTTATCCTGTTTATTATTTGTCAAACTACTATTCGAGTAACATACTATATATCTGTTCGTAAATCTAAAAGAAATATTTGAATACTTCTGAAAAAACATCGCAATATTTTGATTCACATACATTATGCCAAAAGAATAACCTAACTAATTCCTCGCACTGGCCCTTAAACTAAAGAAAGTTTTCCTTTCCTTAGTCTAACCACCCCCTTATTTTCAATTTCAAGTGAAATATTTCAAATTCAAAAAAACATAGAATATATTCCTTTGGAAATTACAATTACAAGTGCGAGGAATTTCTTTGATAATTCTTCGTACAAGAATTATTGACGGGTTACGTTACTTTTTTGGTACGCAGTATACTTATTACTAATAAAACCAAATACAGTGGAACTTTCCTATAACGAACGTTGTATAACGAATTTCGTACAAGACATTACACCTTGAATCCAAACTCCTTGTTGAAAACACCCTCTTAAACGAAGTAAATTCTCTCTATTACGAATTATTCAAAGAATATCACTCTTCGAATGGGTATTGATAAGAAGGTATAAGGATTGGACTTTTACCGAAAATTTTCCGGACGCACGTAATAAATCCCGACCTAAAGCTATATAATCACGGCGGGCAGAAAGATTCTTCTGATACAGTTTTAAATACACCCCTGGCTGTTTGGTTTTAATCTAACCATTACGCTAGTGTGACAGTTGTGCGGAAATGTCTAAAAGGAAGAAGTGCTTAAGTTTGAATGATAATCTTAAATTTATGCGTGTCCACCGCGACATTGTCGACTATAGAAACAAATTTTCTGTATTACGCAATTTCCTCATAACGATTTTTTAGCGGATTTAGCGCTTTCGTTATAGGGAAGTTACTCTTATTTACTTAATAACTCAACTGAAATTCTCCATGGTTCAGTTCGTGGTCCCTTCGAATTCCTAACTGGTGCACTCCCATCCCCTCCCTAGCAATTGTCCCTAACCTCCACCTTGTATACCTCCACCCACCTCCCTCAATCACCTTGTTGTCGGACGGCGGTTGTCACGTGTCTTGTTAACATTTTTGGCGCTAGTGGCAGTGTCCGGTTGCGCCGCTGCCACCCGGGTGGTCCCTTGATTTATAACGCCGCCAACATCATTTAAATAAAACATTAAGTACATTACGAGTTTCTATCTCACGTTCCGAGACGCAGCAGCCGCTGCTGCTTCTAGAACGGAGGAGCTTTGTTGCTGCATCTACGGAAGGATGGGAATATTTATCTGGTTTTAATTTAAATCGGTTGAGCATTTCCAGAATGTTAAAAAATAGGGTGTTTCTATGTGACACTATAAAAAAAATAAACGTTTTTTCCGTTGATCTCAAAATAAAAGGTGATTTTAATGTGAAAGAAATTGATCATTAATGACCCATTTTAATGCTCAATTTCTGATATTTTGATGTGCAAAACTCATGGCAACCGTTCACAAATTATTCAGAAGCACTACGAAAAATGTCGAAACTCTACTGGAACATAGATACATAGAAATTTGATTATGTCAAATGTGAGTCTTCTGCAAAATGAGAATGTATTTCAATGTCGGAAAAATCTTGTAATCAACAAATCAACTCGGTTATTAATCGAGCGATCAATGGTCTCGAACTATAAACGCGTTCTCTCCGCTCTCGCGACAAAAATATCTTGACCATTAGTCGCTGTCTTTAATAACCTAGTTGATTAAATATCTATACTTAAATGAGTTATATGTAATTCCTGATCAAATTCTAAAAAAACGATTGTTATACTCGTAAGTTCTTCGCGTCATGATGACGTAGTCGTAAGTGAAAGCATAATCAGTGGGGATGACGATTCACAAAAGAATGGACACGTGGATAGTTCGAATCGTTATGAACTGTGATTTAAATGGATAGGGGTAGGTGAGGTATAATGATCCCTTAAGGGAAAATTTTAATTGTAGCTAAAGTTGTAGGCAAAGCCGCAAGATTTCAATTGTTGAAGGTAGTGAATTTACTCACTTTGTATCTGCCTACTTATTTTTCATTTCATCTATGTAGTTTTTTTGTATTAGATATTTTTGTTAAAGTTTAGTAAAGGATCATTTTATACACCCCTGTAGATAAAATGATCCCTGGGGTAGGGGCAAAATGATCCCAGGGATCATTTTGTACTCTAAGTTAATAAATATCAAATAAAAATTAAAAAAAACTCTGCTGTTTATTTAAATGATAATATGTATTGTTCATAACAATTTAAGTATGCAAGCAAGTTACACAAAACCAAAATATTCCATGGGTTGGAAAATAATATTTTCTTGGGCGTTTCTCAAAGTCGGGAGAAATTCATCCACCACATTCTTATTAAAACCTCGCGTACGCATTGTTAGGTATGTCTGGATGTCTACGTCTAAATCCACGAAGCCATTCAAGTCCAGCTTTTTCTTTAGCTTCGGAAAATTGATGCGGTAAATTATTTCTTTCTGCCATTTTTGGTGAACTGAGGTTAAGAAATCCTGAGTGGTCAGCCCGTATATTATTCTGGACTCCATGTCAACAAGTTCCAGTTCTTGTTCCAGGTTGAACACTGTTTGTTTGCTACCTAATAGCTAAATGCTACCTAATAGCCTACAGCTATTTTATTTTTACCTTTGGCTTTTCTTTCTAATACCATCACAGGGACCTCAAATTCTTTTCTCGCGGTTTTGTAAGCCATACCATCTCGATCGAACATTGCTTAATATTAGTTAGCTGCTACTAATACCCGCAAATAAAACAACATTTCAGTAAACACTTACATGTAAAAAAAACGAAAGTCCAAAAACATGCTTACCTTAGATCAGAGCCACACTTTTTGATTATTTTTTAATAAAATCACGCCAAGCACACGCACCGCATTGACATTTTACAGATAACTCGCAGGGGCGCAGGGGAACATGTTTCATGTGTATTTGGATAGATGGTACAAACTGTTTTTGATATACGGCGGGGATCATTTGACCCTTAGGGATTGTATTACCTCACTTTTCCCTATTCCCTATGATTTTCTGAGTGTCCATTGGTTCTGAAATGGTTTCTTCTGGGAATGCCCATTGAAACTGGACCGTGACTGTACCGGATTTGTAGCAAGTATTCGATTTGTAATGTCTAAAAGTTTCGTTATACAGGGTGCTACTGTTACATGAGTGGTTAGTCGAAGCCTTACGATAAATGCGCCTTATCCAGCCTGGTAGAAAAATGGCTTTTTTGTATGCCAAGACTGTTACTTTCCGAGATACTGAGTGAGTCATGAAAATTGAAATAATTTTAAGAAATTTCGAGATGAAAAAAAATATCTGGAAATTGATACAAATAGACCATAAAAAAGATTGAACTGGAGCGTAATCCTGAAAAATTACATAAAAGTTGAGTTCTCGTATTTGTTATTCATTCGAAACGAGTGTGTCATTCAAAATAGAAACTGAATTTATCAGACTGAATTATGTTTTTTTCCGTAGCAATAACGAACACTCTCGAACTGATGGAAAAAAGATAGTTATAAAACCTTGAAGTTTGAAATATAAATCTTGATATTTCGAGTACCTACTGCCCTGAATGAACAGTTCGAAAGAGTTGTCGAAAGTTAACATCTCCATCAGAATTGATCAAAACTGGATTCATGTTTCCTAAGTTATGACTTATGATTGAATATCGGAAATTTATAACAATTTTCATAAATACCCCAACATCTCAGAAACTAAAAGCCTTAGCACAGAAAACACATTCTCCTGAAAGGCCTGGATTAGCTGCATTTACCATAAACCTATGGCTAACCACTCAACACCTAATGACAGGGTGTCTTGATAATGTTTTCCTAAAATTGATACAATTTATAAAAATAATGGTCCTATATGACCCAATATATGTTTTGAATTTGCATGTTATTCTTGTAATTCAAGGAATTTCGAAATCAAATTAATCTTCTCAAACTTATGATTGGAGCCCAGATGGTTCAGAGATATACTTAACATACAAGCCATTCGGCTTAGGTTGTGCCTTTTCATTTTTCTGTAACATGTACTTTGATGGAACTGTTGAATAAATTTTGATTTGATTTGATTTGATTTTACCCTGTGGTCTCCTTTCAAAGTAGTTCATGAGCTGAATTTTCTTGTTTAACTTTTGTTGGTGTTCTTTTCAGCAGTAATAGTGTAGGGGGTTGGTCGTTTTTCCGAAATTTTCACCTATTACATCGATACCCCTCGAAAAGACAATCACCTTCTCCCCAAGAAGGACTAACTTGTCTGAAATATTAAAGAGGAATACAAAGATAATAAGAATATTCTCAATCTACTACAATTCAATTTTCTTATTTTTGGCAAAAATCGCCGTCGCGACAACAACCAAAATGATATTTGTTAAAACTGAATTTGACGATGAAACTCAACTCAATTGAGTAACTCTGATTCAGTTATAAATTATTAGGCCAATTCAGCCAATTTTCGAATAAATCCAGCGTATCCTGAGAAAAAGTTTCTGTGTTTCTGTCCGGATATCTATCGGAAGATCATGAAATTTGCCTACTTACCCTTTTAAGCTAAGTCGATTACTGCAACCCCACACATTTGGTTATCGGTTGAAATTATAGCGCAGAGAACTGAAATTTGCGACTTCCCAGTCCAAATATAGAAGTTCGTTCATAACCAAACTTGATTCCTCAATTTTCCTAGAATAGCTACTCATCACGCTTCAGGAATAAGTAGGTGATTATTATTCAGCACTTGTTTAACTGTTTAATGTCATGTTTGTTTTGATTACACGCTTTGCGAATTCAATAACAATAAAACAAAAACTTGACGCTCTTAATATCATTTTACTATGTGTTCCAGGATTTTTCATGAATATTTACATATTATTATCATAAAATTCCCAATCTCACAGTATCGTGATACTCTACAATTTGATTAGATGTATTCATTATGTTTTTTTTTCTATTCTAGTAATCATACGGTCAGTAAAGATTATAAGATTATATGAAGCGAGAATTATATGATGTTTATTCAAAGTTACGAAAGCGTCTAGGTCTACGTTTGAAGTAATCGTAATTTGATTTCCATATCTGGATAAAAAACACAGGTTTCTGTAATCAATATTTTTATGCTCACAGGAATTTAACTTAAGTTTCAATTCCTAATTTTAGGCACAGAAATGTTAACTCAGATTCAGAAAATAACTTTCTATAAAGATTTCTTGATTTTGATAGTAGTTTCAACAAAAAATGTTGTTCGTCCTTGCTTTGAGCACGCGACATTTTCAAAGTAGGTTTATGTGGCCAGAATATCTGAGTCAATTAAGTTTGTAGCCCAATATCTGTACAAAAGTTTGTTCTGAATTTTGGTACCTTCGGCAAAAACATGAAAACAGCTATTGCCTATTCCCTAAAGAATTGATATCTTGGTAGTTTTTTCACCTATTCAGCTGAAATTTCATGTAAGCATATAATCGATGGAACTATGAGAAAGAAATTTTGGTTATTTGATATTTTGCTATTTTTTTGTTACCCTCAAGGAGTACCAAAGTATTCTTAATATTTCTTAATTACAAAATGGCAGAAACCTGATGATCTCTGACAGATGAGAGTAAACAAAATCTCGGGAGTGAAATTTCACTGCTTCAGGAATTGTTTTAGGCTTGAACCTTGAACAACTTCAGAATTTCTAAATTCGTTTCCCTGAAAAAACAAGGACATCAGGTCAGTGCTTTTTTCCAATTTTTCAATGAAATAGACCTCCTCAGATGTATACTTTTTGAGCGCTCGTTCTACTTAAACGAGTGCTATATCGTTTTGCCCAATTTTCTAACTTTGAGCCGGAAATGGTCTCAAACGAAAGGGTTAGACTCCCTGATGACGAATTTGTGGTCAAATTCAATTCTGTCCGTAGGGCTGTCCGACCGTCCGTTAGCACAATAACTTGAGAAGGCATCGTCCTAGAGAATTTTAAGGATGAGTTCGGATTCCAAATGCCTCGGTTAAGTTCGTTTACCAGCCAAATCGTACAGGGTGTTCCATAAAATATGACCATTCAAAATTTTTGTTCCTCAATATCTCAGGAAAAACGAATCCAATCTGAATGAAATGTTACGGCCGAATGTAAGATGCTCATAATAAGCTTCATGCAAAATTTGATGCCATTGTGTTAACAGAACCGTAGAAAATTCAGTTGGAATATTCAAAAGAAGAAACTACATATTTCCATAAAAAAATCCGATTCGGATGATATTTATTTTTTAAATAAAGATTGAATCACTGAATGTTCATGCAGAATTTTGTGGCCAGTTTCAACAGAATCATAGAAAATTCAATTGGGATATTGAAAAAAAGAATCTTTCTATTTCCATAACAGGATATCCGATTCGAGTGATTTTTTTTATGTGAATGAAGACTGTTATACTCAATCTTCATGGAAAATTTTGTGGCCATAGTGTCAACAGAACCATAGAAAACTCAATTGAAGTTATGAAAATAAGAATCCCTATTTTTCCATAACAGGACAACCGATTCAAGTGTTTATTTTATGGTTCAAAACTGATAGGTATACTGAATGTTCATGGAAAATTTCAAAAGGATCGCATCATCAGAACTATAGAAATTTATTTTTGTAATTATTTAGTTTTTATATAGTTCATTTTTTGAAAAATTTCCAGAATATAATTCCGATTGTGCCGAGTTTCTGCATTTATATATTTGGCATCAATCTCAAATCCCATAAAAAAATTCTGAGGTAATTATTGCTCCACCAAAGAACGAGTGCTCAAAAGGTTCTGCTCAGGGCTTTTCTTTTTTATGTTACTGTACTAATGTTGCTATTTTCTTATCCTTGCTTGCCATTAGGTGAAGGTTAATGTTTACGATATTCTTACATCCTCTAGATATGAAAACAACCTTGTTCTTTAAATGATTTTTATTGTTTACACAAAATTTCATCGAATCATCTTTTAAATTGCACATGTTTTTAAGCCTATAAAATTTCAGTCTAATTCTTACCTAGTTCGACATAAGTAACCAATAATGTTTCACATCAAATACATCCACTGGAAAACACATGCTTGACATTAAACTACTTTAAAATAGAATATTCATTCAACGAATGTTATTAGTGGTAATAAATAGTAATCTACATTTCTTTCTATATACAAGCTTAAAGTCGCAACAGCTCTTATTTACATTATTTACAAATATATATAACAGTTTGTACAATTTCTAAACCTACAGTTTGAGATCTTACACAGTTTATGTAGGGAACAAGTTCAATAAATTATAATCACTTTTTACATTCCAAAAAAATTCGATATCAAGACCAAAGTTTCCACAAGTTGAGATTAGGAATTGAGTAAATCACCACAGGCCAAGTTCTTTCGAAAGCTGCTAATATTTGTCATCAACTTGATATGTGGTGATTTAGTTCAACACAGTCATTCAAGATTCACTTGAGATGAATCTGCAGAACCTCAGCTATCGCTGCCTGATATACAGAGTGTTCGAAGTGGAAAACTTAGCTCATCGGCATTTCGTCTTCATCGCAGGGTATGGTGGAATGATTGTAGAGTCCTTGAGCCATCAGTTGGAGTGCTAGAGGGTTCTTTTCAGAGGAAGACTTCTTGATTTTTGCCCTTTTGTTTTGGAACCAGATTTTTATCTGTGCTTCATTGAGGCCAAGTTCCGCGCTCAGTTGTTGTCTTCTTCTTTCTGTGAGGTATCTGTTTTCGTTGAACTCGTGTTTGAGCCTTTGGAGCTGAGCACTGGAAAATGCAGTTCTTGGACGCTTTTCTTCATTTGAGGGTTTGGAAGGTTTCTTGACTCTTCGTGATCTGGGACCTGTAACAAAAAGAGAAAATTAGTTTCGAAATAGGTAAGATAATTGGCTAAGGTTCAATTATGATCTTGATAAATACGGAGTCGGTTTTTCAGAGCTGTGCATCATGATCTGCATATTATATAAATTCTCCAATAAAATAACACACATTTTTTCATCACTATTTTTTCTGATTCGGTGTAAGAGGTTGTAAGAATTATAGAACAGGGTCAGTTCTCATTTGGTCGTTTTGACAGTTATTCAGAATAGAATGAGAGTTTGTTTTGAGTTCTCGTAAGTAGTATCATCATGGGGGCATCTAATTTTTCTGGTAAAAAATCGGGAAAATATGTTACTGAGTAACAAAAAGCATGAATGTTGTTGGCAACAAAAATTCTAGTAGAATTCGAGGATTTTTGCACCTGCACAAAAGCTTTCTGTTGAAAATTATTACTTCGCATTGTGTTTTTTCGATTCTTACCACAGAAGAATTAAATGCCGTAATGGTAATTTACATGCATTCATTCGACAACAACTGTCAAGTTTTGCCGTAGGTAACTTAAAAAAGGAGTTGACAGCTGTTGCCATACAATTCTTCCACCAATAAACCATCTGTAATTCAAAATCGTGCGTTTCTGATTAGTGGAAATTAGAAAATATTTTCAAGCACGTGCCACCATCCAGATGATTCCCTCTGCCAAAACATAGCAGCATCTATTTCCGAGCCGAATCAATCAACAAAACTCATCGGCCAGGCGTAAACAACGCATCAGCGAGGTTTTAAACTTAGCCCCAATTAATTTGTCATCTCCCTTGAGTGGCGGTTGACACCAAAAGATGAATATCCTCAATCCGAATATCTCCGAACACATGTTCTGGCTATCATCGAGTTTCCTGAAAGCGGCGTTCGAGCGGTTTGGACGTCACTTGGTTGAGTGAGTGACTCCTGGTGATAATAAACATCGAGGAGATAAAACAGAGTGTTTGTTGCCGGAGGCTGCTGGATTGTCGTTTGCATTAAGTATGTTATGTTGGGTGTTTTTTAGTATATATGTCCAGAACAGAATGTTGAAGATCTTTCAAAAATATAGTACAGTGGAACTTCCCTACGACGAAAGCGCTAAATCCACAAAAAAATCGTTATAAAGAAATTTCGTTATACAGAAAATTTGTTTGTATAGTCTGCAATGTCGCGGTCGACTTCAGACTTCACTGATAAATTTAAGTTTATCTATCAAACTTAAGCACTTCCTTTTAGACATTTTCGCACAACTTTCACACTAGCGTAATGGTTAGATTGAAACCAATAAACAGCCAGGGGTGTATTTAAAACTGTTTCAGAAGGATCTCTCCGTCCGCCGTAATGATTTAGTTTAAGGTCGGGATTCATTACGTACGTCCGGAAAAATTTCGCAAAAAAACCCACCCTTCTACCTTCTTAACAATAACCATTCAAAGAGTGATGTTCTTTGAATATTTCGTTATAGAGAGAATTTACTTCGTTTTAGAGGGTGTTTTTAACATGGAATTTGGATTCAAGGTGCAATGTCTTCTACGAAATTCGTTAAACAAAGAAATTCGTTACACGGAAGTTCGCTATAGGAGAGTTCCACGAAAAATTCGAAAAAAATTCGAAAAAAAATTCAAATTACCATAACTCGGGAACAATTCGGCTTATTTGGCACGCTAACGAATCTCAACAAGCTATTCCAACAATGCACCTTCCCTGAAAATTTCAAGAGTCTAGCCCCTTCCATTCGACAGTTACAGTATTTACTGAAAAACTGTTAAAGACAGTGTTAGTAATTGAGTGCGAGAAACCCAGGAACTTTATCCAAAAATATAAACCTATTCCAATCAACTTTCCCTTCAAAATGCACTATTATCCAATTGAAAAAAATTCGTTTTTGCGAATATCTCCAGAACCTTTCATCCTATAGAAAATAGCTTTTGTGAGCCTTTTCTGATCACGATAAGCTATGTTTTGTGTGGATTTTTGCTCAAGGCTTAATTGGTGACGGTTTTGATGGATTAGTTTGTGTTTTCCCCCCAACTTCTACGCTAACGGAAAATTTTCTACGGTTTTGAGAAGCCCAATTGAACCGCAAGTGCTATCTCCACAAAAGGTACTCCTGGTCATACGCTCCTAAGTCGAACTTCTGGACAAAATTATGGCACACTGCTTCTAGGAATAAGCGAGCAAAAGGTGGGTGGTTTTCACCTCTACTTCAACGCTAATGGGAAATTACGGTTTTGGGACGCCCATGTGAAGCGCTAATGTCTTCTGAACAAAAAAGGTACTACTTGTCATACGCTTAAAGTCGACCGTTTTCGAGAAAAATCAACTTTTATGTTGAACCTCTGGACAAAGGCGTTAATCAAAGAACGTATATTCCATACTTAGTGAAACTAGAAAAGTAAACGTGTTTTATTGGCAATTTCAACGCCTTTTTTCGCTTGAACTGAATCTTTAAAAACATGATATTAATAATAAAAAACATTCCCAAATTTCATTTAATAAGATTATTTATCAGCTTTTCAGCTTCAAGGTGTCCGTCCAACTCAGTCGATCCATATCATTTTAAGCCAATTTTTTTGTAAATTACATCTCAAAAAGTTCTCTTATATAGAAAGAATAGTATAATCTGATCGAAAAGATAACATACAGCTGTAAAAACAGACATACATGAGTGATATATCATTAATGCCCCTTGTATAGGCAATAACACCAATTTCATACACCGAATAATGAAAAGAATATACAACATCCCCAGTAGCCTCCCCGCAACGTTGCCACATCACAGAACCACCTCAAACAAACTCCTGATGCCACAATTACAAAAGTAATCATCCCAAATGGCCAACACATGCCCTAGAATCGTTAACCCCTCCCATCCCTATTCTTCCCGACCATTCCCTGATTTACGGGCTCGTTCCCGACACGCAAACATATACAAACAGACATTATCCTGCGGATGCAACAGCAGACAAAAGTGCATTATTAGCGACATATTCGAGGGGGCACCAGGCCGTCGATAACGAGCCCGGGGGGCCTCAAATGGCCCCATTTAGGGCTGCGTTACCCTTCCCGTCGTCAGACCAATATTTCAAGGGAGTTAATACTGTCCCTAATGTCCCTGGATCTTTGCTAACTGCACCACAATTGCTCTAATTAGGAACAAATGTCTACCCATGTCGTTGGGACGATAATGAATAGAAATGGGAAAGATCTACGAGGTCTTACCTCTCCTGGTGGGACACGCAGGCCCTCAGGTTCGGTTTGGAGCTTATTTTTGACAAGGGATTTTATTAAAAATGATATATTAAATTATTGTATGTTCTTATTTTAATTCAACTCTGTTTTTTATGTTCATGGACTCTATTGAAATATATTTATCATTGATTTTCCGTCGATCTCAAAATAAAAGGTGATTTTAATGTAAACTAAATTGATCATTAATGACCCATTTTAATGTTCAATTTCTGCCATTTCAATACGCAAACCTCATGGCAACCGTTCACAAAGTATTCAGAAGCACTGCGAAAAATGTCAAAACACTACTGGAACATAGATACCTACATTGAAATTTCATTATGTCAAAATGTCGTGCAGAATGAAAATGTATTTCAATCAAGATTTCATGCACAATTCGTATTGAGATCGTCGGAAAAATCTTATAATCAACTCGGTTATTAATAGAGCGACTAATGGTCTCGAACTATTAACGCGTGAGCGGAGCGACCATTAGTCTCTGTCTTTAATAACCTAGTTGATTAAATAACTATAATCATCTGCACTCATTCGGGAACATGATATTTCCCATTTTTTTAATGGCGGCTATTTAATTAGTTCGTTGAGAAAAAAACATATTTAAGACACTTTGTATTGATTTAAGTTAACCAGAGTTAGTTTTACTTATTTTGATGTCTATAACCAGCTTCCAAAATAATGAAATTTTGTTTTTTAACACCCGGTATAATACTATTAGAGATGGCTCATTTAAGAACTAAATTTTAGAAAAATATAGATGATGTTTACTCTTGTACATCTACAATATTCTTACTCTTTTATTCAGTGAGTACCTATTGCTTCAAAAAACTGTAGTCATGTAAAATTGACATGGTTTAGAAATGAATATAATAACAAACAGAATATCATTATGAATAATCAGAAATTCGAGAAGTTTGTAATCTGAGAATCAATTGATTCAGAGAATTTGAAGCAAAAATAAATGAAGATAATCGAAACAGTAAACAAAGACTAATAATATGATAAGAAAAAAGAAATAATATGAAGCAATTTATTGTACCTATAACCAAGAACATTCAAAACTACTTTAATGATAATATTTTCTGCTGAAATGCTGAAATGGATAGAAGGAGTTTGAAGAATAAATGAATAAAAATTATCGTAAGAGTAGGCAAACAAAGACTTAGAATCTGATGGGGAACAGATAATAAAATAGAAAGAGATTTATTTCATTCGAAAATTCGACAGCAGATAAAAAGAGATAGATACCTCTTTCAGATAATACCAAAAACATTCAATACCACTTTTGAATAATAATAGTTTCTGTAGAAATATATAGAAAAATACATAGTGAGAAGTATGCAAACTGAAAATAAAATGATGATGAAAAAAAATGAATGAAGATAATCGTGAGAATGAATAAAGACTAAGAATATATTAATGAAAAGAAAAAATATAGGAGGACATATTTCATGTAGTAATTCGAACTTCGACAACAGGTAAGCTAAGATATATACTTCCTTAAATATAATCTATAATCCCATCAAACCCCATCCAAAACAAAACAATCAAACCCATTTAACACCCCTAAATTCCAATCCTAATAACCCATTGTTCCCATATCGTCGAAAAGGTACAATCCATACATGTTACCATCAATCCCAAACCGGTGCAGACACGTCCACTCGTCAACCTCGCGAACATCGATATCATTCACTCAACACCCTGTATCAATCATCGAACATTCAGATTGTTCCGTTTGACAGTTTGGTAGATAATTGACCGGTAGCTTCTGTATATTTTCGACCGCTGCGGCGATCTGATAAGGTTTTGGTATAGGTATCAGTTCTTCGCTGGTACGTGTTTTCTTTGTTTTAACGTTTTAAGTGGCCACTAGAGGAATGCAGGCCGTTAAGGGGTTTCTGGTGTTTTTGAGGCGGATTCTGGGATTCCTGAATACGAGATGAGATTGGAACATTGCAGGATTTTGGTTATTAGGATGGTTGGTTGGGTAAATTGTTTGTGGAAGCTGTGGAGTCTCGGTAGAGAGGTGTATAAAGGGGCTCTTTGAGAATAAAATCGTTGGACAAAAGTCCTTAGTGATATTAATGAAGTATATGAATCACGCCCTTGGTTGTTCATGCTGAGTACTTTGACAGGAGCTAGGACAGGTGGTGAAGAACAAGACTAAGCTGAACTAAATGCCGACGTTTCTTTCGTATATTTGAACTTTTTCAAGGCTACAAATACCAGAGAGATAAATCAGCAGTACAATTCAGTAAAACAATGAGAATGACAGCTAACAACAATGACTAATTGTATAATTAAATACTCAATAACGTAATTTGAATAAAACATTTCACACAAAAATAATACATATAGAACAATAAATAGGTACGATATACCACAGTTTTCATACAATTTTAGTTTCTATCTGTATATATTAAGTGACTTATTGTCTAGTCATCGTATTTATTTTTCTATATTCATTATTTTTGTGTAAAATGTTTTAATTAAACTACGTTGTTGAGTATTTAAATATACAATTCATCGTTGCTGTTAGCTGCCAATCTTATTGTTTTACTGATTTTTACTGGTGCTTTATCTCTCTCGTATTTGTAGCCTTGACAAAGTTCGAATATACGAACGAACCGTTCGCATTTAGTTCAGCTCCTGTCAAAGTACTCAGTGAAATTAATGTATTTTTAATCAGTGACTCGAAAGAAACTGAAACACGTGAATTGATTGTCAAGGAAACGCATTATTCGGCAATAAAATTAAATATTTTCCTTCAATCCACCTAACCCACCTAACTTTTCATTCTAATACAGACATATGTCTTGTGTAGGTTCGTTGAAAAGCTCGTGACAGATGGAATCTCACCTTACCATGTTTTCAGTTCACTTATGTGGTTATTAGGAAATAAAACAAACCTCTTTATTTGCAGGACGCTGGATTGAAGGATGTGATACAATTGAATGGCCACCAAGATCCCCTGACTTAATGCCAGTAGATTACTTTCTCTGGGGATGTCTCAAAGACGAAGTTTATCTAATAGACCGGCTAATATTGAAGATCTAAAAAAAGGATTAGTATGGAGACAAACAACATAACAGCTAAGACCATTCCGAATTCCAAACATGAGTTTTACCATCTACTACGTCATATTCACTCACAGATAGTACTGAGAAGGTTTTAAATTTTTTTGGTTTTCAAGGAGATTTGGCCTTATTTCCTACTAACCACATAGTCAAATTAAAATCAGAATCTATGGTAAGATTCCATATGTCTCGAGCTTCCAACAAGCCTATACACGACATATGTTTGCATTTGAAAAAAAGAGTATGGGTTGCAGCCAAAAAAATAAGTTTGAATCAAGTGTATAAGCTTTCTTTCAAGTCTCTGATTCAAAAGATATTGATTTTATTAATATCAAAAAGAATACTTATACCTGAGTGACAATCTATACCTATTAAACCGGCTATCGATTATGGGTCACCTTGTATATAGACAACAATATTCGTTTTTCGAAGTCCTTATATCAATTACAATTTATTAATTGATAAATGTAGATTAATGTATTTTTCCAATTCGCTAATGGGCCAAAATAGAAGTTTCAGAGTTTTGTATTCAGCAATTCAAAATTAGAAAAGAGGGTTGTGACTTGTGACGGATATATTTTCAAAAAGTTGCATATCTCACGAACTGCTTCAGCGTACCTATATTCAGTTGAAATGGAGAGGAAATTCAATCAAGAAGCATTCCAACAGATAAAAAAAACTTTATCAATTCGAAAAATACTTTCTTCCTGAAAGAGTTCTCTAGAAAAATTTTCCAGATTTTATTGTAAACAAGATTATAGATATATGTCTAATGCAACCTGACGACTGATCACCATACTAAACATCTTGAAAACTCGAATTATTTCCCTGCCAATGTAAACAATGCGATTTTTGAAAATGAAAGGAAATCAAGAGATTTTCCAAAAAACCCGAATACTAGTCGAGATATAAGAAACTATGAATATTGAATGAACAATAATCATATAGAATATTTATAAAAATGTGAAAATTAGAGAGCGCATCCACCATTTACCTATTTATAGATCCAAATACGTATAGGTACCTAATTATCATACATATTCATAGAAAAGAAATAAAAACTATATTAATTCCGAGTTATTCAAAAAATTCGTTCCTGTTCTTGTTAAGTTTATTATACGCTTCACAGCACGATTTTAGAAAAAAAAACTTACAGTTGGCCTTTCAAAATCTGCACAATTGAAGAGACGTGAACTAGGAGTTCCAATAGTTTGAAGAATGTCTTAACCATAAAATTTTCAGTATTATGACTTTCAAAACAGTAGAATAGTTTACTACTCAAGATTGAGATATATCTCATTTTTGAAACTGGTAGCATGATTTGCACGAAAAAAAATCCAACCATGAATGAAATAACGACTCAAGGAAGCAACACCTTGAATTTCTTTAATTAATTATACAGATTCAAAAATTTTACACATTATATTGAAATGGAGTTGACACTTCGTCGGGCATAAATTGTTCAATTCTTTTAAAACTACGAATAGTTATTCAACACCGACAAATATAGCAGAGCTCAATCAATCCAAAAACTATCTAATTCTGATTTCTCATTCAACAAACCAAACACAAATTCAAGACTCAATCCACTCCGAGATATAAGTAAAAATATAAAAAACACTGGCATTAATCTTACCTGAGCTAGGTCTGTCCGAATATCTCGTACAATAAACCCAAGCTGGCCACACTGTAGGAACAGAATTTTCTTCTTTTTTCTCGCCTTCGGACGTCAAACCCAGAGCAGGTTTCACCACCTCAACAGTTCTTTTAGCACTTCCAATCTGAGACACAGTCTGACACAAACTACCTAAAGGTGCAGTCTTAGAAGTAGCAACTTCTTCACTTGGTTTAGTTTCATAAGGTTTGAAACTAATCTTGCTATGAGATCTCGTTTTCTGTACAGCGTTTCTCCCAAAATCAGGCTGCAAAATGTTGAATATGGAGTATTTTAGAGTCTGAATGGTAGGCTCGTTATTGCTTGGAGGAGGAGACCTAGATCCCGAGGAAGCAATGCTGCTACTTGGCGATGGAGAGTTCCTATAGGATACAGGGGAATCATTCTCGCTCCTGGTGCTGTGATCTTTCGGACTAGGTAAAGCAAAAGAAGTGATTCTAATAAAGCTCTTCTCTTGGTCTGATTTCTGACAGAAAGACGTAGGAGAACTTGAAGCAGAAGTTATGTAGTGTTGTTCCTTTTCTTGAGCCTGAGGGATGGTCAGACAAGTGTAAGGTTGCGTCCTGGAAGACTCAGGGGAGTTCGGATAATTCATCCTTGAACTGTCACTGCCTGGACTGGTAGCGGTATTCGGACTGAACCTATCTTCGAACGCCATCTTCAATTCGCGAATAAACGCACGAATTCACCGAGAACAGGTTGAAGGCAGCACTGGACCAACTCGACAAATGCTCACTTGTAAAAGTATCCTGTCAAACTGAGTGAGATTTCAAAATAGTCATCTTTATTACTCCAGTCTAAACGTGACCCCGCCCACAAGTCATGCGCTCATCTCTCTTACAACGTCAATACCCTCGCGCCGTCCTTGTCTAACTCACACATCCAATATTCCGTCTACTTCCAATTCAACACAATAACCACGGTTTTGTCCCCTAGAATACCCTTAGATCCACCGAATTTCTGTCGCACCTAACTGAGAAGACGATCTTCTTAAACTCGAGGACCATTCAACTTATTTCTGGTCGTACAAACTCGATCAGACTCAGGTATAAAATGCTGAAATGAGTGCTCTGGAATCGCTGGACCCTGTTTCCTTGGGTAAATATTGATTAATCTCTTCATATGCCTCTCTCTGTCTCTCTCATCGTTTTTTAGTCAGAGCGTCTCAAACATTTCACTCAAGGGAGCGTGTAATGGTCGGGTGGGAGTGGTCAAGATTCCAACTTTCAGGTTGTTGGTCGGGTGGGGAGGAGAAACGTCAGAATTGAGATGTAAGAATGTTTGTTTCTGTGGCAGTGGGAGGAGTCTGCAAGTTGGAGCTTGTAATAGTATATGATACACAAGTGGTATGAATTAATAAGTGGTTGGGTTAGATAATAGTTTTATCAATCTGTGTTCGGGCTAATTGACATATTTCATGCGGTTCACCATATTGAGACGTGGATTTCAGTGTCAATCATTGTTGCTTTGTTGGCACTATTTGTTGGCATATTATTTGATATGCTAATATTATTTTTATTCACATACCTTTCTGTTTGTTGGATCTATTTTGATAGATGATCGATTTTAATTTTTGAAGAGGTTATGGAAACAACCGAATTCGATGTTTATACAGTTTGACACTTTCATCAATAATTTTTTAGTTTCCTACCCACTTATTGCTTGTGATAAAAAAAAATTAAGAAAAGCCCTGAGCAGAAGCCTTTGAGCGCTATTCTTTGGTGGAGCAATAAGGCTATTGCCTCAAATTTTATATGCCATTTGAAATTGATACCAAATGTACGAATGCAGAATCGGCGCAATCAGAATTATATTCTATAAATTATTCAAAAAATGAAATAAGTATGTAAAAAAAAAATTTAGAAAAATTTGATTCTATGGTTCTGATAATGCGATTCTCTTGAAATTTTGCACGAACATTCGGTAGGTACCTATATCCACTGGCGTACCCAGTGGGGGGGTTATTGGGGATACAACCCCCCCCATTGGTCAAAAAGAAAAAAAAATCAAAGTAAAATTTATTAATTTTTTACTTTCATAAATTATAATTTACCAGTAAACTAGCAAGGTAACCCCCCCATGAGTCGGCTCTAGTTACGCTAATGCCTATATCAGTCTTGATTCACAGAATAAATTTTATTTGAATCAGTTATCCCGTTATGGAAATATAGAGGTTCTTCATTTCAATATTCCAATAAAATTTTCTTTGGTTCTGTTATTACTAAGGGCACAAAATTCTGCATAAACATTCAGTGTATCAATCTTTATTCATAAAATGAATTTATTCGAATCGGATATTATTTCATGGAAATATGAAGTTTCTTCTTTTCACTATTCCAATTGAATTTTGTATGGTTCGGTTTAAACTATGGCCGCAAAATTTTGCATGAGACTTATTCTGAGCATCTTACCTATATCTCCGAAACACTGCAACATTTCATTTCGATGGGTTTTGTTTTGTCTGAGATATTGAGGAACACAAATTTTGACTGGCAATATTTTATGGAACACCCTGTACGATTTGGCTGGTTAACAAACTTAATCGAGCCATTTGGGAACCGAACTAACCCCTAAAGTTCTCTAGGGCAATCTCTTCGAAAGTTATTGTGCTAACTTCCGGACGGATCCACGGACAGAATTGAATTTGTCCACGATTTCGTCATCAGGAAGTAGAACCCTATCGTTTAAAATCATTTTCGGCTCAGAATTCGAAAATTACAGTCATTTGGGCAAAACGATATCACCATGCAATTGTCCCAAATTTAGGTTAAATGTTCAAACCTGGCAAAGTTTGAACAGTAAATTAATTTTGATCGATTCATTTCATCTCAACCATATTTTTCAAGATTGTAGCCCTGATATGTTCAGGAGGAAATACCATTAAAATGAAATCCACTTAAGAAGTAGGTAGTGAGTCACCTAGAGACCAGGTTATAATTCTGAAACAACATTGATATTCATCAGGATCATAACATGAGCAAAACAAATATTTAGAAAGCCCCGAATTTCAGATGCTTGAGCACGCTTGGGAAAAAAGATCACTCAAATTTTAATCTCTTTGAGAGTTATTGATTTCAATCTGTCATTTTTTGCGGTTGAACTAGAGAATTACCGAATTTTTCGGGATTTTTTCATCTTCGTATCTTTATCCAGTAGCTTCTTGAAAATTCCGAACCGATGATATTTCTAGACGAGGAAATATTCGATAAAAGAATTTCAGCCGATCTATTTCGACCACAAATATAGATTACCCTGAAATTCTTTTTCGTCAGTCCATAATTCAGTTGAAGTTCCAAAGTTTTTAAACTGGGTAGGTATTGCTCATGAAAGTTTTTGGGCAACTTCATACAAATTTTGAACTTCATTACTAGATTGAATTCATAGTTCAGAAAATATTCCAAAGATAAAATTTTAAATTATCATTACTCGAGAACAATATCACCGATTTGGTAGAATATTCACAGCAAATGTATTAGTTATTCAGTGTGGAACAGCCAAATGGAATAAATTCGATAACGAATAAATGAGGGGGTGTTGGGAAAAACAAAAAAAAATTAAATAATGATGTAGGGTGTGTAATGTGACAGTGGCCGATACCAACTTTCTTTTTTCAAATACAACCCTCTGTGTGTATATAGGTACATATAATTAGTTTTCTGGATTCATCAGAAAATTCTAGACATAATTCATGTACAATGTTCCATACCTATATTCAACTTTTCCGAAATATTAAGTGTATTACAAACACTGGCGCAGCTATGGGGGGGGGGCTTTGGGGCTGCAGCCCCCCCCCAAAGATTCTATAACAGTATCAATTTTTTCTGAGTTCATTTTTTGTATTTGTTGTATCATCAAGAATTGTTCAGTTCAGCCCCCCCCCAAAACAAAATCCTGGCTGCGCCACTGATTACAAAAATTAACATGAAAAAAAGAAAATTATTTCATTTCACAAATTCGCTAGTACATAACACTCAATACATCTTTTACATTGAAATTAATGTTTTTATTTTTTTTACATTATTTCTATTTGTGAAATAAAACAATTTTCTTTTTTGATGTTAATTTTTGTGATACATCTGAAAACACTTAATATTTCCGAAACAGTTGAAGATAGGTATAGGTATGGGACATTGTACATGTCTATAATTTTCTGAAGAATCCAAAAAAATAATAATATACAGGAGGTTGTACATAAAATAAGAAAGTTGGTATCGGCCATTGTCACATGACACACCCTATATCATTATTTCATTTTTGGAAAAATGCTATTCTAAAAATACAAACCGACGTGTCCAAGCGTTTTTCCCAACATGCTCTCATTTGTTCGTTATCGAATTTATTCCGTTTGGCTGTTCCACGCTGTCTAGATACGGCCGCGTAGGTACATAATTATATTGGACCTTGTATTTTTCATCAGTGAGACGTTTATGTAAAACCAATCTCGAATCTTATTCGGAAACTTACAGACATATGGACAACACTATGACACACTTTTCACCAATTAAGAACATGCTCGCAAACATCCTGGTCTAAATCTATTCCATCAAAAACACCCAACGAGGTAGAACCTTGAGACACATAGGTATCTGTGTCAAGGCCATTGTTCCCAAAACTGATGTTTACATTAAGGCGTTAAGCCGTTTCTACATAGTTACCTCCAGAACACGGAAATAGGTGCTCAATTATCCACGGTTTACAACAATCTCCCCCATGAAAAGCATCATCCCTGTCCGCCGCTGCGTGTGACTAAAATCCATAGAAAAACTGACGAGATCGACGCACAGAATCGATAGAATCCTCTTTTGTTCTCTGACGAAATATTTTCGACTATTTTGACAGGTACCAGTGAGGTGTATCGTTGTTTTGAGACACGCTCAAATGAGTTTCTATAGTTCCGTTGTTGTTTGTATGCTGACTTTGCTTTGGTATCCATTCATGTTGAAACCATAGCGGATCGCGATGACTGGTCTATCAAATTGGTAGATTGACGGGATCTTGGAACTGTGCTGTCGTGAAATTTTGTTTTATTCTGGATTGAAATAAGGTGTATAGTCTAATTGTTTCTATAAAATCAGTCAGGTGTCCATGGTAATTCGACACATTTCAATTTGAAAATTTGTGAGGTTAGAGTCTTTTCTTTTCAACCAATGAATCGAATTTTTCCGTGTTGTCATTGAGTTCAAATTTATCCATATATGGTTGAACTCAAAAAAAATTATAATTCAACTTATTAGGTAGGTATAGGTATACTTCCTGCAATGTCAATTTAACAGAAAATATTGAAACATTCTAACTACGCACTGTAAATATTATTTATTCTGCTACAGGAGTAAAAGAAGAATTGCCAAACAAACAAATATCATTTATGATAAAAACTATTGGTTATATCTTATAACGATACTAGCGACCCGCCCCGGCTTCGCACGGTAATATCTTCGAAACTATTCACTTAAATCATACGTCTGATTAGTCTGAATTTTGGTACCTTCCCACCCTATAATTTAAGTAGTGTGATGGAATGTCGCTTAGTTTCGATCCAAGTAAAACTGTGAACTGTGAATTTCATCATAAATTCCCTAAATTATGGCGCCTACCGACCCTCTAAGTTAGAAAAGTGATCAAATACTAACTTGAAGTCTTAGTAACACTCAGTTAAAAAAACATCAAAATCATTGCAGTAGCTATGGCGTCATGCGCTTCTTGACACGATCACGCTAGATTTCCGAGGGAATGAGGTATTTTCCCGCCGTAAAAGTAGCCTGTGTCCGTGCCTAGGATCCTATCTTTATTTTAACCAAGTCTTATAAAAATCCGTTCAGACGTTAAGGCGTGAATGAGGTAAACTTTTAAAACAAACGATTAAAAATCACTAACTTAATTAGTTTTCTGCCTACTGCCTACGCCTTAAGTATGATAGCATGAATATTAATAGCCCATATCCTTTTCTAGGTTACTATCTATCACCTAACTAAATTTTATCAAAATCCGTTCAGCCGTTTAGGCATGATAGAGCAAAACTCCCAGCAAAAGCCATAAAAAAAATCACTAACTCAATTCAGTTTTCTGCCTACTTCCTACCCCCTAAGTACGATGACGTGATCATTTTGATCTTATATTTTTTTTAGGTAACCATCTATTACCTTACTAAATTTCATCAAAATCTGTTCAGCCGTTTAGACGTGAAAGAGCAAAAGTCACAACAAAAACGACTAAAAATCACTAACTCAATTTAGTTATCTGCCTACTGCCTACCCCCTAAGAACGATGGCGTGATTATTTATAGCCTATGACCATTTCTAGGTTATCATCTATCACCATACCAAATTTCATCAAAATCCGTTCTGCCGTTTAGGCGTGAAAGAGTAACAGACAGACAGACAGACAGACAGAGTTACTTTCGCATTTATAATATTAGTATGGATGAAGCCAGTATATGGACTATGGCAAAATCCCATTCAGACCAAACTGCAATTTCCTCAGAGTATGAAATAAACTTTACTTTTTACTCTGAGGCAATTTCACTTTCAAATCAAAGAATTAAAAAAATGTATATCTCGTTCACCATCAAATGTTATTAAAGGAAAAGAAAAGAACAATATCTATGAAATTTTGCTGGTAAGTGCAAAAGAAGATGGATATCGTACGCATTATGTTAGACAGGTTAGAGATTTTCTGGATGCCAATTTTCCGAATCGATGGATTTGACGTATAAACTTATAGAAGATGCAAATAGTCGCCTGCTCGTTCACTGGATCTCGGCCTGTCAGATATATTTTCTTAGTGTTTATCTAAGGAGGTAAACGAAGGGGTATTTTGAACATTTGATTCAATTTTGTTTACAACATTATTTTTATCAGTTTGCAGTAAATAAAATGACTACTACAACTTTTCTAGAAGTAACAACGTTTTTATAGATTTTTTTTCACTTAACCTAGTACCTATGTGCTCATCCGAAATCCCTAGATCTTCCAATATTTGCAAAGATATACAGGAGGTTCCATTAAAAATAGTCGAATATATCTACTTCCTTTTCAACCGGAACTATATCCTCAACGAAAATTGTGCACCAGATGTATTTTGCATTGCACTTGTAAAATTTTATAAATATTGTCTTTTTCCTTCAAAAGTTTTTGTGAACTTCATGTATTTTTAAAGTCACCCCTCTTCATTATGTGCATATTAATACTTATACATTAGCCGCCTTAATCAGTGTCTATTTATATAGACGATTTCGGAAGTAATCGAAGAATTTCTTCACTCTCTTAAATGAAATAGTATTTTATTTTTTAAGCCAGGAATTATTCGTCGCAGGTGAAAAACTGAATATACATATCTCACTGTAAATTACATAGTGACTACGAAAATGATTTTAAATTTGAAATAAAGCATTGGCGTACCATATTTTTTACCAAATTTATTCGGACAGAAGTACAGACGCCATTGGTGAAAATTAAAAATAATCGTGGATTGATAAAAATTGTGTTTTGATTCGTACTTATTAGTTCATTGCATATGAAAAAGTATACGAGAATCATGTGGAGTGTCGAAAATATTTCCGAAAAACCATTTTTTTTATTCCAACACCTTGTATCACAGAAACAATGCGTCAGAGACGCATACTTCATAGGAACTTCATGTCATTAAACCATCTAAGGAGGAAGATTCCGAATTTACGGCACCTTATTCTAAAAAACCTTGTATTACCAGAGAAACTATGAACTACCTCATTTTTCCAATGTGTGCTAAAAGTGACTAAATCTGCAAAAAACTTTCCACCTCGATATCTCCCCTATTAACAACCCCCACCCTTCTCAGAAAATTCCAGTCAGAATCAAACAATCTGACATGATTGAAATTTTCCATTTCAATCTTCACTGATTGAACAAGGTGCGTCTCACCCCCCTGCCCTCTAACCTCCCCTCAGCACACCCAAAGTCGAACCGCCGCTATCGATTCACGTCATTTCTGAACGTATTCACTCTGATTTTATTAACAACTGATGTAGAAAATTGAATTCCGCACCCTGACGGGCTGAAAGGTGTAAGATTCCACCCTCCAAACAATCGATAGGAACATCCCTTCCGGAGGGCATAAAGTCCGATGTTGGACGCGGAATTCTTTTTCTTAGGTTGCTTTTCTATGGATTTATATAGGGGTTACTTTAAGAAGGAAAATTAGAGGTAAGGAGATGAAAATTTGAGGATATTGAGAGATTGTCACTTTTCAATTACTACTTAGAATAATAGAAGGGTTTCCTCGCAATTGCCCACAAAAGTTCAATTCATACATGTGGGTGCTTTAAGTGGTGATCAAAATTTGACAGAAATCGAAATATGGTAGAACCTTTCTCGAAATTCTTCGAGACTTGAAATTTTCAGGGTATGTAGGTACATAGGGACCGTTCCCCCAATGTTGAACAGAGTTTTCGAATTTTCAAAGTAGTTGGTAAATTATCGGAGCAGTTGAAAAAATTAAGAAGCAATTGAAAAATTTCTCGAAGCAGTTAGCAACATTTCGAAGCAATTGGAAAAATTTCAAAACAATTCCACAAATTTTTAAACAGTTGGGAAAATTTCGAAGCAGTTGAAAGGTTCTCGAAACAGTTGGACAAATTTCGGAGCAGTAGAAAAAATTTCAATGCAGTTTGTACTAGTGAATAATGGTGATCAGAGTTTGCGAATTTTCAAAGCAATTGTTAAAGTGCAGCTGAAAAAAATTTCGAAGCAGTTGGAAAAATTTAAATGAAGTTGGTACCTGAAGTTGTTCAGAGTTGGCAAAATTTCTAACAGATTGGTACATTTTCGAGGCAGTCGAAGAAATTTCGAAGCCGTTGGGAAAATTTTTTTTTTCATTCATTCATTCATTTATTTCGTCATCAATACAACTACATGACACGTCTATAAAATTTTACAATGATGTAAACATAGATGTATATAACAAATTTCACAAAAAAAACAAGAAGAACAGAAGCATCTTAAAAAATTTCGAGGAATTTGAAAAAATTTAAATAAAGTTGTTACGGGGGCATATAGGACAGAGAGGCAAATTTTCAAAGCAGTTGGTAAATTATCGAAGCAGTTGAAATAATGAAGTAGTTCAGCTTAGTCTTGTTCTTCACCAGTTGTCTTAGCTCCTGTCAAAGTACCTACTCAAGTTGAAATAATATCGAGACACTTGGAAAAATTTTGGAAGCAGTTTCAATTTCCAAAAAAAAGTCATAACATGTGAATGAAATCGACTTTTTTCGAATAAAGATTAAAATTGATGCTCATGAAACAGGTATACAGGGTGTCCAGTAAATCTTGTACAATATTGAAACTGGTAATAGACCAGGTCATGACTGTTCAGAATATCATAATTTCACCTCAGTAAAAATATCACCATTTTCAAGATAATGGGCATTTTCTAAATATCTAGAAAATCAATCAAATCTGGCATTTTACCTATATTTATTGAAAAATGTATCAAGTTCTGAAAAACTGTTTTGTACGTCTGAAAGCAACACTCATCATTAATCTTCAGCAACAAAGATATTTGAATTAGTCTCAATTTGTAGACCTAGCTCTCAAAAAACGGAGGTGATGAGGTAGTGATTTTCTAGATATTTAGAAAATGCCCATTATCTCGAAAAAGGTGATATTTTTACTGAGGTGAAATTCTGATATTCTGAACAGTAATGACCTGGTCTATCACCAATTTCAAAATTGTACAAGGTTTACCGGACACCTGTATAACTAAACCGATGTTTTACCCCACAAAATCAAGCAGAGATTTACGACAATTTGTACAAATTGGTTCAGAGTACATTCAGTGTAGGGATTTGATATTTGACCCTAGATGTGTTTGACCAGCAATATAGTATATATCCCGATAATGCTACCAAGGGTTTAAAAAAGTAAATAATGTTTCATCTTTTATATTATCCCAGCAGGTAGTTGTAAATTTTTCAGATTCGCCGCAAGGATTGTGTCATAAAAAACCGTAGGATAGGTAAATATTTCCTCTAGGTATATTTATCTCGATCGGGCCTTAGTTCTTTGCGCTTTTGTTCCTAGGCCTTATGGGAACAGATGGTTATCTTTGCATTAATTTCAGAAGAAAATAGGATAGGGTCTTACTCAAAAAAACAAAATAGTTTCTTAAATCGAATTAGTCCACAACATTAGCCCCAATCTAAGAAATTTAACCTATAGGGGAAGATTCTGCGTCGATATATAGCGTGAGGTAATTTCCAGGTTTGGCACCCCTATATAGCTTGATTTGGGTTGGTTAACTCGATCTAATTATAGGTGGTCGTTTTCATTCGCTAGTAGCACGTACCTTGATAGAAATACGGAAGCAACGAACCCTGCGGTAAACCCGAATAATGATGCTGTGTGTAGACTGTGTAGAGTGCGTGCTCGAATGTTAGGGCTAGTTTATACCTAGCGAGGTAATCCTCGATTGATGAGAATGTTATAGGGGAGGTGGTCGAAGTTATAATGATGGATTCTAAGTGGACACGAAGAAGAATTTCGTATTTTTTGAGTGGGTTATGAAGAAAAATTCAGAAAAGGCCGCTTGAGACCAGGCCCTGCTCAAAATTCTTATTTTACTGACATTTGATCAGATCTGTTCTGTTGAACGCTGTTTCACTAGAAATAAGCGCACAAAAAAGTAGACTTCACCGATGTTTATAAATCGGTAATACAAAATTGAAATTATAATTCGAAATTATAATATATATTTAGACGATTTTGAAAGTAATCGAAGAATTTCGTAACTCTCTCAGATGAATTGGCATTTTATTTTTTATCTCAGAAAGTATTAATCGAGATACCATTTTCATCTTTAATTATACGATGATTACGAAAATAATTTCGGATTTGAAAAAAAGTATCGGCTTACCATGTTTTCACTGAATTCATTCGGACAGAAGTCTGTAGGTACGGATGCCAGTGCTGAAAAAATACAGTGGAACTTCCCTATAACGAACGTCTGTATAACGAATTTATTACAAGACATTGCACCTTGAATCCAAATTTCATGTTAAATACACACGAATTAAATTCTCTCTATAACGAAATATTCATTCACTCTTTTAATGGGTATTGGTAAGAGGTGTAAGGGTGGGTTTTTCAGAGCATTTTCCGGACATGCGTAATAAATACCGACCTTAAACTAAATCATTACGGCGGGCAGAGAGATCGTTCTGAAACAGTTTAAAATACAGTATCAATCTAAACATTACGCTAGTGTAAAAATAAGTTGTGCGAAAATGTCTGAAAGTGCTTAAGTTTGATGATAAACTCAAATTTATCAGTGAAGTCGACCGCGACATTGCCGACTATAGAAACAAATTTTCTATATAACGAAATTTCTTTAACGATTTTTTTTGCGGATTTATCGCTTTCGTTATAGGGAAGTTTGAAGTTTCACATTTTAAATTGTGAAAAAAGTGTTCTGATGCATACTCATAACCTACCAACACGCAAAAAAATCGTGGCCGTTGTCGAAAATATTTCCGAAAAACCAATTTTTTCTCTAAATTTGAACACCTCGTATCTCAGAAACAATGCGTCAGAGAGCCATGGAGATACCCTATGTAGTATAATTCGTTCCATGGATTCTCAATTCTTTTCTAACGAAGGGAAACATTACTACATTCCTAGCTTTCTATTTAACTGAATATTTCCGAAATCACTTCAGTTGGAAGTGAAGTGATTTTGACAAATAGAACATGCCCTTTCTGATGATAATCAACAAAACGATAAGGTTTGAAATCAGAGTACCAAATAGAAATATCGACGATAGTTCGGAAGGAAATTCTGAAAGTAATATGAATTTTTCATTACCTACCAGCAAGAAAACCGAGGATAATAACTCACTTTCTGTTATGTTTAGAAGTAAATTGTAAAATTTTACCCAAATGTTAGGTTATGTTATTGTTGTGATGAACTGAAGTGATTGTGAAAATAAAACTGATTTTGTCAGAAAGCAACATCAGTTGGAAGTGAAAAGTTCATCAGTTCAAAATCACAACATTGTCAGATAGAACGAGCATCAACTGATTTTGCATCAGTTTGGAAGTGATGCAGCTTCAAATAGAAAGGGCCTAGTGGTTGTTCTGAAACACCCTGTAAATGACGTTATCCCACTGTTTCAATGAACATAAAACTTTCAATTTCGATAAAACCAAAATTCCCGGTAGCTTCTCCCCAGTCAGTCTTCACACCGTCAATATCCGACAATACCGATCAAAATCGAAAGGACATGCGACAAAAATCGAAGATTTACACCGGCTTCTTGTTCTTTTTCGGAACCAAAACTCGTAACTAATTCGGTTGTGTACCAACATTGAGGTGCGAACAATGGTACTACACCTTCCCAGTACGCAAGTGGACAATGGTGGACAAAGGAGATGAAGAAAACACAGGTCATAAAACTGTTGTTCGCGAAACAATTGGCGTTACCGTGGACGAGTTGTTCAATTTAAGTGGAACGAAGAATGATGAAATGTCAAGGGTCCTGAAAAAATTGACGGAAATCGCTACATTGACCAGTGCTTGAGTCTTCTGTTCTTAGTTTGACTTTTGATGGGTATTCTTTCGTTGTTAGCTTTCTGAAGCAATTTGGGAAAAGTATTCCCAGCTTTTGAGAGCTCATTCTACTTAAACGAGTGCTATATCGTTTTGTCCAAATGTCTGTAATTTTCGAATTTTGAGCAGAAAATGTTCTCAAACGATAGGGTTAGACTCCCTGATGACGAATTCGTGGTCAAATTCAATTCTGTCCGTGGGACCGTCCGTCCGTCCGTTAGCCCAATAACTTTCGAAGGAATTGCCCTATAGACTTGAAAATTGTCAGGATAAGTTCAGGTCCCAAAAGCCTCGGTTAAGTTCGTTAATCAGCGAAATCGTGCAGGGTGTTCCATAAAATATGACCATTTAAAATTTTTGTTCCTCAATATCTCAGACAAAACGAAACCGATCGAAATGAAATGTTACGGCCAAATGCAACATGCGTATAACAAGCCTCATGCAAAATTTTGTGGACATAGTGTGAACAGAACCATAGAAAATTCAATTTTAATATTGAAAAAAAGAAACTTCATATTTCCCTAAAATTTCATATGATAAAAAGAATCTTTATATTTTCATAACAGAATATCCGATTCGTGTAAAATTCAATGAAAACATTTACTGAATGTTCGTGCAAAATTTCGAGAGGAGCGCATCATTAGAACCAGAGAATTAATTTTTTTTTAATTTAAATTTTTAACATATTTCTATTTCTGAATAATTTCCAGAATATATAATTCCGATTGCGCTGAGATTCTTCATTTATATATTTGGTATCAATCACAAATCTCATATAAAATTTCGAGATAATAGTCTTATTACTCCACCAATGAACGAGCGCTCAAAAGTCCTGCTCAGAGCGTTTCTTGAAATTTTTTTTTTCTTCTTGATGAATGATCTGTTGAATCAGATTTTGGTGAGAATTGAGCAGAAAGAAAATGAATAATTGCCAGAATTCCTGAGAAGTTTAATCACGAAAATTTCAAATAAGAGAAAAAGGATCATTTTTGAATTACTCATATCGAATAAAAATGTGATTCGAATCAATTTCTTCATCATTTTTGGAAATTGCCACATTTTCAATATTTTTTGGCCTTTTTTTCCGAGTGATTTTTCAACAGCTTCTAGGAGACCCCTGGTGATGAAACTTTCTATAGTTCGTTCTCGAATCAGAAACTATTTCTAAAATATCAATGGTAAACAAAATTTCTCCTATTCTAAACAACTACAGCATGTGAATTTCAGTTTATTCAGTTGAGCAGGGTGAAATGAATCAAACATTTCTGCGCATGATACAAGAGAACAGGGAAAATAGCTTTAAAAAAACTCTGTCTTCCCTTATACCTACGTAAGTGCATTGAATGGATGTAAGGATGTGTTTGAAGAATAGGATGAAATGGTCATATCGAAAAGACTATTTTTCTTTGAAACAAATGTTCTTTCTTCCTTTCATTCGATTTGTCATCTTTGAATTCAATCTGAAAACAAAACAACAGAAACATAAAAATACGAGAGAGTAATATATTGTGTAACATATAACCTCTGTGGCATGGATTACAATCACATCTATATTTTTCTCTGAAATTCGTTCGATATTAAAAAAAAGCTATTCGTCTACGGGAAAGGTTTATCAAATCATATCTGGTTCTTCTACTGATGATATGGTTCTAAACCATAGATTACAACAGCGATAATTAGCCCTAAATATCAAATTCAACTCTGGAATTGAAAACTTGTCACAAATTTTAGATGACAGAGACAGTATATGTATATTATAATGAAGAGATATTCTCAGAAATATGCCGAAGCCTTCATGTTCTAAGGATTGAGATATATGATTGCTTCTTTCTTTAAATAGTTTGAGGCTGTATCTGACAGATATAGGATCAGTGACGAGGGAAATAGTCTATTGCAAATCATGGTGCTCTTTCGATTTTGCGTCAATATGAGGCAACAAATGTATATTTTTAATGAAAAATCACCTCTTCATATGAGAGTTTTCATCATATTCCGTGGAGGATCGAGATATACATGTTGGGGTTTTCGGAAACTTACTCGATCACTAACTCGGGTTGAATTTTGATAGGAAATGAACTGCTTATCTGTCAATATTTAACCCGGGTTAGTGATCGAGTAAGTATCCGAAAACAAGATTTTATTGCTTCTTTCTTTAAATAGTTTGAGACTGCATGTGAAAGATATAGAATCATTGAGTCTCTGATGTGCTACATATTATTTAATTGTGAATTTTTTTATGATATGTTAATTTTCTTCAGGTAGCCTTGAAGTTTCTACACATTCATTTTTTGAAAAAAAGGGTTTTAAAACCACATAACTTTGCCGATGTTCCTTAATCAGAGATGGTGTCTCAGATATAGTTCAGAGCTGTATTGAGGTATTGATAGGTAACGAAGTTTCTTATGGACATTTATCTACCAAATGTCACAAAGAAAGCCTCACCTTGAACACTACCTGTATAATATCTACCTCTATCTCCCTATCGTGGAAGTGAGCTGAGTGTAATCGGGGTATGTATTTCATTTCCAAATTTCTACAGAACCAAGAAGAATCTAGACAGTCTCGTCCACCGAAGAACATTCGCGAATGGAGGTCAACAACACTCGGCCGGTCCGCGATTACCAATGAGTCTGTTTGTCGCCACAGGAAGCCCCGAGATGACAATAGCCCACTGGTGATCCGATATTGCCCACCAGAGATGAAGAGATTTACGACAACGCGTCGGCGGAAAGCGAAATAACGAATTTGTTCCTTTCGCGGGAAGGTACGGACATTGTTTTACCGTACGGTTAATTGATTCGATACGGAAATACTCGATTTGACGTGTAACTGTTTCAGAGGAAAATGGAGGACTTTGTGAAGAAATTAATTGAATTAACTTATTTCTCTACGTCAGGCATGGGTAACCTTTTTTTGCAATCGGCCAAAAAGAAAAAAACACTACTTTTGATCCTAGGACTAGAAGTAATTGCATTTGACATCTACTGGACAATCAATCGGTGCGATTCTGTTCGCACATTGCTATGAATCTTGTTATCCAAGCAATATGGCTATCTCCCAAATTCATAGCAATATGACTACGGTATTCCGTATTCTGTTTCGACTGTTATAGTCATGTTGGTTATGAATTTCGCCTTAGCAATATGGCTATGAGAATCCAAGAGCCGGCAACACTGTAATATATGATATTTGAACTGCTATTTTGAGGTTTTGTTATGACATTTCTGTGTTTTCAAACATTTGTAATGAGAATTTGAAAAATGTTGCGGTATAGGAAAACCACGAAAATTCAAATGGAAGTATTGATGAACTTCCTTAAATATAATAGAATTAAGTATAACCCATTAGAAATATACAGGAGGTGAAAACCAAGTGGGTTGAACTAGGAAATTTTATGAATGTAGTGTAAAATGGAACAAGAAAAGATTAAATGCTTCCTCTGAATGAAATATTTCCTTTCAACTAGCTGAAGCATTCAGACAATAGCTTAAACTGTGATGTTATTTGAGACTGAGAAATTATTACAATTAGTTCACAGAATTAAGTTAATTTAATATTTTGTTAAGAATAAACAATTTCATATGAATGTTTCCTCCGAATGAGATATTTTTACATATAACACAATAATTAATTAATGAGAACACATTCTCAGCATTCTGCCGAATACCTGAAGCAGTTAGTGTGATGTTACTGGAGGCTAAGAAATTTTCACAATTAAATCACAGAATGAAGCTTTATTCTATATTTGTTATCAGTAAAAAATTTCATACAATAACAATAAAAATTTGGAATAAACTTCTGTGTTCATTGAATATATGTTCCCGTTGAAAATCTGTCGACAACATTTTTCGTCGAAAAATAAATTTTGCCACATATTTCCTCTGCATTATTAGAAAGAATATTGAGAAATAGTGTCATAATTCAGGGCTGTATTGAATACCCAAAACTTCCTAGAAGAAAACAATCTCTCCTTCCTT
Organism: Propylea japonica; assembly: GCA_013421045.1. Lineage (NCBI taxonomy): Eukaryota > Metazoa > Arthropoda > Insecta > Coleoptera > Coccinellidae > Propylea > Propylea japonica. The sequence continues at coordinate 13,840,992 of CM024241.1, read as the reverse complement.
GCACATACTTTGATCTCTTGTGCCGATAGATTATTGAAACATGGCAAAGCCGAGTCGTGGGCAACTCCATGAAACTGTGCATTTGTTATTATTAAATTCACATCAAATATCTGAAAAATTATGATTCAATCAAATACAAGGAAAAAATATAAAATTATACTTACCTACACCTTGTACATTTATACTGTGAAAACCCTTTTCTATTGATGCTTTCTTCCTGTCCTCATTACTTGAAGGAAATGTTACATATCGAGGTAATAAATTTGTTGGATGAGGTCCTTATTTTATGTATTACTCTTCACATAACTAGTAGGCTCATTCCTAGATTGAAGTCCTCACCAACTGATGTAGTCTTATAGCTGTCATAAGCAAAAAATTATGAAGTTGATTCATCATTAATTTTTCTCAAATTTTCAATCGAATCAGAAACTGCTTGTTTGTTCGATCGAAATATTCTGATGAACTTCTCTAGAGTCTCTGCTATGTCGGTTTTGCGATCTAAGAATTCTCCTAAAATTAAATGTTCTGTAATACATCAGTTCCATTTTCATTGCAACATACTTACCTATTTTCAAACCATTTGAAAAATTGAAATGAAATAAGTGTTTTTCTATCGTATTTCTAACTGTTTTGGTCCTGGGCAAGATTGTTATCCGTGTAAGCAAGTACTTTTTCGACCTTGCTAAGATAGCAATGCGGATAGCAAGGTTATGACTAAACTGAATATTTACCAACAATACCAGTGTATATTATACGGACCAAAAGTGCCTATTTTTACTCGCAATTTTGCATTCGATCGGCTTGCATTCGCTCCGCCTCGCAACTGCAACTATTGCTCGTAAAAAATATACACTTTAATCCTTATAATATATAATTTACTATTTAGTAAAATATTACTTTTGACGCTCATATTTACCTTGGGACAATATGACTTGACGTTTTATGTGTGTGTTATGTTATATGGTAACTAAGGCGATATGAAAATAAAATTTCTAACAGTGCTTTCATCCAATGCTATGGAAAAAGCAACAGATGTTTCCACCACATTTCCAAAAGCGACTATTACAATTACAGCTATTGCATCTATTTGTCCTTTGACTGTTCGTCTTGATAAACTTATTTCTGCAAACGTTTTCTTTCATCTGGAATCTGAATACAAAGTATCTGCGAGTTCTATCAAGCACTCTTCCATAAATTCACCTTGTAAAAGCGGCTTCGAGTATCCTGCTTTTTTCTTACTAAAGATATGACTAGCCGAACGATATCTTCAGCTTTTTCATTACGATTACGAAGATATTCTGCTGTTTGATCAAGGGCGGATTTACGGGGGGGGGGTTAATGGGGGTAATTACCCCCCC